>WBMW01003413.1:1272544-1398865 GCA_013396635.1 Penelope pileata
GGTGTGGTGGGGCATGGGTTATGTTCTATTAAACAGAAAAAAAATATCTTAGACACTTTTTTCTGTGGACAGTCTCAATTGTGGCAACACAAATGCAAGTTTATACTTTAGAACAGAAGGCTGAAAAGGACTCAAAATTAAAATATAAGATACATGCAATTTAAAACATGGTAGTGAGTTTCTAGTTCTAACTTATACATTTAAGATTTTAACTCTTCTCAAGTAGTGTTTTCTTCGTGATATTTTTTCATAGGTAACATATATTGGACAGATCATGGCTTCAACTTAATTGAAGTTGCCAGGCTCAACGGCTCATTCCGATATGTAATTGTATCCCAGGGTCTGGACCAGCCAAGATCTATTGCAGTACACCCAGAGAAAGGGTAACATGACTGTGGCTACTTGCATTTTTTTTTTTTTTTTTTTAACATCTGCATGTTTTCATTGAAGCTCTTAGAAAATGAGGCCTTTGTTCTAATACATGGTCATTTAATGAAACTCAAAATAATTGTACTGGAATGTATTTTTCTATAACTAAATAGGTGACAGAAAATGTTCTTAACATATACTGAGAATTTTCATGAATCTCTGTCTACATGAAGTATATTTTCTCTCTGCAAGTGTCTTAGTTTCTAACAGAAGTTACTTCTCTCATAGTGTCTGGTATGAAGCTATGTTTTGGCCTCAGAAGAAGAACAAAACTGATAACACCTGGCAGTGTTGAGCACAGCCAAGGACATATTCTGTTCCTCAGTGAAGCAGATAGGAGGCATAAGGAGCCGGGAACTGGGAGGGGACAGGACCAGGGCAGCTGACCCAAACTGACCAAAGAGCTATTCCATACCATATTGCATCATGTGATTTTTACGAAAGGGTAGTCTCTTGCTCTTGCTGGTTGGGTACCAGTCATTGGTCCCTTGCTTTCTGTATCATCTATTGTTTCTTATATATATATATATGTACTGGTATTTCTTTTGTTCTCTCTGCTGTCTTAGTAAATAGCTTTTATCACAGCCCATGACTTCTACCATATTTATTCCTTAATTCTCTCCCCCATCCCACTTGGGAGGGGGGAGGGCGAGCGAACAACTGCGTGGGACAGCTACGTGCTGGGTCAAACCACAACAGCAAACTTTCATTTTAAAAGACAATAATTTTAGTTGAATTGTAGCCATTTCATGGAAACTTGCTTAAATCTGTTGAGTACTTCTTAATTTTCCAGGAAAACCAAAGAAGTCAAGCTAGCTATTAGAGACCTCAGTGTGACGATGAAACATCGCACTGAAACAACCGAGGAGATTGCTGAGGGTAGCTGAAAGCTACATTAGATGAAGCATGAGGGTGAGAGAGTAACTTGTCAAAAATTACATCAATTTTCATCCAACTGTTGGATGAGAGTAGGGACTACAGTGCAGCAGTAATAGAAATAGAGAAGTTTCTGCCCCCCTCAAGCTGCAATGCTAGTGTTAGTAGAGCTACAAGTAACACAGAAGCAATAAACTCTGCAATTCCATCTTTTTTCACAGGAATATGAAATGTTCTTCGTGAGTTCATTTACAGCTCAGTAGATCTGACTGCTCCAGTTGCCTTCCTAAAATCTAAACCACATAGTGTGTGTCAAAGTCTTGAAGAGGTATTTAGCAGCTACCTCCTCCCAAACCCAGATATGAAGCTGTGTCACTCATTTTCCCCAGGTTCAATTAAATAAGTATCACAGTATGTTCTGGAAAGCAGTCTCTGTACTCAACCAGAGGAGTTTGCAGCCCTAGTAATGAAGAATTCCGACTTCTCAGTGAGGCCATATTGATACCAGTGATGCAAAATGCTGTCTGGATCTTTGCCACAATTTCCTTTGTGAGAATTTAGGTGTCGTGATCTGTGTATTCTGCAGGCTAAAAAACTCAAACTAAGTGCATTTATGAATGAAATTGAAAGTAATATTGGGTTCTGTTTATTACGTAATGTAATAGCTTTTGCAACAGATTATTACCGCTGTGTTCACGTAGCACCACTGTTTATATAGCACTGGTTGCTTGGCCATATCTGCTCACAGTTTAGGATTGATGCTGTTCTTCAGGATCTGGCTAATTTTGTTTGTTTGTTTGTGCTTAATGTGCACGAAAAAAAAATGTGCTTAATGTGTTACGAAAAAGGAAAAGAAAAAGCTTTCCAGAAAACTATGTAGGAGCCCAATAAAATTCTTCTGAATAGGAGAATAGACCAAACTTCTTCAAAACAGTAGTTCACTTACAGTGTAATTTTCCTCAGCATGTTTATAATGCACTTGCTGTATACGTACACAGATAGGTTCTGGAATGCAAGCAAGCTTGGACTCCCTTTTTAATACTGTGCCACAAAATGATCTGTTCAGATGACTCCAATCAAGATTACTTCGTGCAACTAGGATAGCAATGTTTTTCAAGTGAAGTATAAGGTATATCTTTATGGGTGGAGATAATGGCCTCCTTACCCTTTGCGTTATTGTCATCTCTCTTTCCCTTTCTCGGGCAAAACTTTCAAAGGTGTTCTTCCCTCACTGCCCTCTCCTTGCCCTGTCTTCACATTTTTCATTTCTCTTGGAGCTTGAGTTGACAACTATAATAATGGAGAGGAAAATAGCAGTTATTTGATCTCATTGAATCTGCCCACTATACAAAGATATGAAGCAGCCAGAATTCAGCTCGTTGGTAATATTATTTAAAGTTAAGAATGTGTAGTCTTACAAAGGAGTGTCCTTGTCCCTCATCAGGTATAGTTATTCATTTAAAACATACTTGGTTACCTTTTTTTCTTCCACAACTAAATAACAGTATTCTGATGAAGCTCAAAATTATGCTTGAAATACAGAGCTAAGGTCATTCTGAAATATTTCTTAGACTTTGAAGCTTCCTCCTTTGAAGACATTTGGGAAACTTTGTGTCTGAGGGAATGGAGTTTAAATTCTGATTTAATTTTCTTCACAGATGTTTTTTGAAAGTTAATTCTAGGACCACATCAGATTTTGCGACTTCCATCTCCATGTCAGCTACTTAATTTATATATGCGCTAGTTTCTAAAAGTTGTTATTCTAGCACTGCAGTATATTTACCAAATATGTAGGTGGCATACTGCTACAAAGGTCCAAGTATTTTAGAAGGCCCTTCCCAAATCTTTTGGGGCAATCTGGAATGATCAACTTTCTCTATGCTAATTAATGTTTTGTTTATGTTTATATATCAATATGTTTATATGTCTGAAGTAACATATTTATTTTTGGGAGCTGCTCAGGGTTTTCTTTGGAGGTTTCCCTGCTGGTTATGTTTTTTTAATGTTTTTGTTTTTTTCTTTTTCACTGGGAATAACTAGTCTGAGAGAATATCGTTTGCTTAATTGAATAATACCAAATGCTCACCTTTCTGTACTCAACAGTTAGTTGATATCCTGTGTTAAGAAAGTATCTCCAAGCAGATACCTGAATACGAGTTCAGTTATGCATAAAGATGCTGTTAGAAATCTCAGTAAAGGAAGCACTGTCTGCAGATTCGTTGGCCTCATTTTACAATATCTAAAGCAACAGATTGAAAAGTAGGAAGTCAAGGCAGAAGTATCTTACCTTGAAACAGTGATATGTCTGTGCCAGTAAGTATATAGTAATGTATACTTAGATAAGGAAGATTTAATTTTTTTCCCTGAGCATTAGGGAGATTAGGAAAACTATTTTCTTTCCAAATAAAATCCCTTTCCTCTACCATTTTCCATACCATTTCCCTTACTGCTTCATATTTAAGACGTTTCTTATCTAGACACACATCTCCTGCTTTATCACAGTTTTTGTTAGCAGGTATTAGGTCTATGACCTTGTGTTCTAGTAAATACTTTATAATTTGGTTTTGTTCTCCCAAGCACAAAGCTATATCCTTTAATACATAGAATTGCATATTGACTGGTTAATTATAGTTTTAAGAATTACTTCATATATAACATCTTTAAAAAATGTGTCTATACAAAATATTTTATCAAACTAATATTACAATACATTTATTTTCTAAAGGTAATTCAGAATACATAAGCCTTTTTATATTTCTAAGTTCCTATTTGATGTTGATGATGCATTCATTTTGTTTGCAATTGAAGGACAATTTTATACATTTTCGTCTCCTTATTCTTATGCTTAATTTTAACTGGTAATTTCTGCAACCTTTTAGGTATTTATTTTGGACAGAGTGGGGACAGATTCCTTGCATTGGAAGGGCACATTTAGATGGGTCTGAGAAGGTTGTTCTTGTGAGCCTGGGGATCATGTGGCCTAATGGAATTTCCATTGACTATGAGGTTAGTTTCTCTATTTTCCATTATAATTTAAAAATTACAGTATTTATTATGTTTCATTAAAGTCAATTGGTCTTCCAATTTGGTGTAATGTTAGTAACTCTTAAGTAAATACTTGGACAAGAATTTTGATATTTCCTTTAAAATTAATCTTTAGGAAAATAAATTATATTGGTGTGATGCTCGTACCGACAAGATAGAAAGAATTGACCTTGAGAGTGGAGGGAATCGGGAGATTGTGCTGTCAGGGAGCAATGTGGATATGTTTTCAGTTGCGGTGTTCGGAGCTTACATCTACTGGTCTGACAGGTAATTTATTTTTCATAAGTATTTGAGTCTCAAAATGTTGTTTCAGTACCGGGTGCTTCACCTTTGTAGGATTACCATTCCTTAGCAAGGTCACAGATTGAATCGCAGAAAGCTATGCCGTTTTGAAAGAGAGGATATTTCTGATACTGAAAGCTAAGTCATATCAGCTTTGTAGATGAGAGCAGGTTTTTTCACCTTCTGTTAGGCAAACTCTCCACTGCCCTTCAGTCATTTGTTTGGTGTGAAGTAGTTGAGGATTGTTGATCAGACATCTTCAACTTTTTTGGCAGAGCACATGCAAATGGCTCTATTAGAAGAGGCCACAAGAATGAGGCCACGGATGCTGTGACCATGAGGACTGGCCTTGGAATAAACCTGAAGGAAGTGAAAGTCTTTAATAGAGCACGAGAGAAAGGTTGGCTGTTCTTAAGGATGCTATTAATTGTTTTAATATCACCTGGTGGTACTTTTTATGTATATTAAAGCATACAAAAAGTTAAATATTCACTGATTTATGGCAATAAATTTTATTATATCTCCTCTTTTTTTATCTTAAAGTATTTTTTTAGCTAAAATTAATTTACAAAAGAAAATATAGTATAATTCCTACTAAAAACATTGAGTGTTTTAAGGAGGAAGTCTAAAACCAAAATACTTTCTGTAATTCCTTCTTTTTTTCCCCTCAGAACACCCCATTCTTAGGAATGAGGTGAACCTTGAACTGTGCCTTAGAGAATAGCAAGCTCAAGCTGTCTCAGATTTCTATTGGAATGCAAAATTTTCTTTCACAGCTAAAAAATCCCAGCCTCTGTCTCTCAAATATTTATTTCCTAAGATTTCTTAGTCTTGAGTCCAGCTTTTTTGTGTGGGAAGAGACCTTGTAAATAATTGGATTTCATTTGTATTCAATTTGTTTTGCAAATTGAAAAGACAATAGTTATCATATACTCTGTCATTTATGATATAAATGGATGAATTTTATCCACCTCTAAGAATAATCTTTCTCTTAGCTGTATTTTTGCTCCTGAAATTCTAATTCTGAAGAGGCTTTGAAAAGCAAAGTCATTTGTGAGAAAATAGAGACAAATTATATCACCTTTGTAGACAACGAATATTTGTTTCAGTGAGTTAAAGTGATTAGAAGTCTACCAAAAATGATGATTTCCTCAGAGCTGCTACCAAGAAGTCCAGACCAAATTTTTAATATATATTCAAAAACACAGAGAAAGAAAATATTACTTTAATCAATATATTTTTAAACAATACATTTTTAATACAAATATATTTCTGGTGTTGGTAGCACTCAAAAGTTGCTTTAATCATGGTATCACGTATCTACAGGTCTTGTTTTTATGTACATCTTTGCTAAATAACTGTATTAAATATAAAATGTAAAATAAATCTGCATTTTGAAAGCAAACATTTTAAAAATCGGTAAGAAAATCTTTTCATTTTCTTCTCAATGGAACTTAAATAGTTTTGAGAACACTCAACATATTTGTATTAATTTTACTAAGGAGTTTTGCAAGTATTTTCACAATATTGTAGACATAATATTTTGTGAATAAAAAATATCCACAGGAAAAAAAAAAAAAACATTTCTTTTAACTAGGCTAGAAACAGTTAATGTCTGCTTGCTTGGAAGGGACTTGTGTGTAGAATTAGGAAACTAGAACAATTGGATAAAATGCTTCTTTATATGTAATGATTTTTATTGAAAGCTATAAAGACTTGATTGCTTGATTGCATTAGAAATAGGAGAAATGGTTATTGAGCCTAAAAATTTTTTGATGTTAGCTTGAAAACATAACTGAATGAATTTTTAATACGTTTTTCAAATTTTACTAGGGTACAAATGGTTAATGTCTTTGGGAGGGGCTGTCAGTGAGCCAGGAGGACAAAAGGGAAAAAAACAGGTGAAAAATATTTTTGGAATGTTTTTCTATTTCACTCTATTATATATATTTATGTATATTTTTAAGTTTGCTGAACTAGAAGTAGTCAATGATCCTTTAAAAAGAAAATGTAATGAGCTAGTTTCCTGACCTATTATTTAAAAAACAAACAAAAAAAAAAACAAACGAGCAAACAAAACCAACCAACCAAGAAACCCCACACAAACAACCTGTGCTGACTGACAAGTGATCAATGCTTTTTTTTCAAACACCTGTTTTACCCTTTCTGATGAGCTAGCCCTGCAGTGCTATTTGCAAACAGATTCCTATCCTTCAGTGATATTCTGTATGTGTGAAAGGATGTGCCCTACTTAAACTGTGTTTATAACTGGCTGTTTTTAAAGATACTTGCAACTGATGGACTGTAGAAGCATTGAAGTTTACAGAGAGAGATTTTAGAAACCTGAGGATCTCTTTCATGTATTTGCCTTTCTCTTCTCAAACTCATCCTTCCAAACAGATATTAACTTTTCTAGCCTAATAAAACTTCAAAAGCATTTTTAAAAGAAAACACAAGCAAAAACATAGACAGGTAATTCTCCATATATTTTTGCGTGACTACAGAGCGATATTTTTTCATATAATTTTGTCAAAATTCAGCATTTCTAATTTTAAGAGCAAATTAACTCTCATCCCCCGTTGCTTTTACTTAAATACTTCAACTTGAAATGTAGCAGTTAGAAAATACAGTCAACAGTACTTTCAGACACTGTATGTTCCCTGACAATTATGGTTTTCTATCAGTAACTAGTCTCTTTAAAATGTGGTTTTTTGTTTTGTTTTGTTTTGTTTTTTTTTTCTTCTTCACTATCTGGAAAACTTCAGAAGTGGGAAGATGACTACACTGAAACAGCTGAGTTGTTATATGGAAAGTGCTGTCAGAAACACAAACTAAATTATCTGAACTAAATATAATAGTATTTCATACGTAGTCCAAAAAATACAAAGGAAAATAGATCCTAGTTGTTGACAATTACTGCAATTTTACATATTGCTTGTAACAAGTGTAGTTTATGTCACTAGAGTTACTAATTTGACAATAATTATTTAATGGTATGCATTTGTCAGAGACTGTTTTTCAAGTCAAGTTTTAAAGGAAATAAAAACAAAAATGTTAGGAAGCATTTTTATTAAGAACAGGTAACTATTGTTAATAAAAAGGAACAGTTTTGTACCTGTTTTCTATTTGATATAAATTTACAAAGAACAGTACTGTATTGTGATGGTATCTAAATTTGTCTCTGCCACTAACAGGTGTTTTAAAAAAAAATAAAATAAAATCTTTCAAAGCACTTGGAACAGCTCATAAATAGTCTCTATCCAAGTCTTTATCTCAATGTGGATGAAAAACTCAATCATTTACTATGTATAAAGTATTTAAATTTCTGAATTGGAAGAATATTAATTACATTTGCTCAAAGATGGTATACTTTAAAATTGGCTTTAGATTGTTGTTGAAGTTACATTCTTTACTGTTTTGGCCTTTGTTTTACTTGCATTGTAGAAAATATTTTAAAAACTCTTGGAATTCACAAAATTTCATTCTGATTTACCTTAGCTACATGTAATAGTATAAAAGAGAGATTTTTTTTTTCTTCTTTATTCTTACAGGTACTAATGTTTGTGCCAAGAATAATGGCGGATGTCATCAACTTTGTCTTTACCGGGGAAATGGACAAAGAACTTGTGCTTGTGCACATGGCTATCTTGCAGAAGATGGAATTACTTGCCTAAGACATGAAGGTTACCTCTTATATTCAGGACGGACAATATTAAAAAGTATACATCTTTCAGATGAAAACAACTTAAATTCACCAGTAAGGCCATATGAAAATCCAGAGTACTTCAAAAATGTGATAGCTCTTGCTTTTGACTACAGTCTGAAAGGAAGAGGTACTAATCGGATATTCTTCAGTGATGCGCACTTTGGAAATATCCAAGTTATTAAAGACAACTGGACTGGGAGAGAAGTGCTAATAGAAAGTAAGCAAAACTTTTGTTTGCCAAAATTTTCTTTCAATAACCCCTATTAAGGGAAAAATTGATAACCATTTGACTTCACAGGGTAAAAAATGTCAATAAAGCTTTACCATATATAAGCATATAACTGAACTATTGCAATATATCCCTCAGTGTGTCCAGTTGACTCAAGTCAGCTGAAGAAAAGTGACTAATGCCCAGTGATAATCAGAACCAATCTCCAACCTATAAAATTACTCCTTTTAGGGAAAGGCTTACACAGTAACTTTGGATGTTCACCATGCCCTCGTTAACCACACTAATAGGAGGAGTTCTCTGAAACTTGTCATTTTTTAGCCTGTATTCAGAGGCTTGAAGCCTGTCACTCCTCAAGGAATCAACATCAATATCATCACAGAGTCTAGCTTAACTTCTATGGAATGTGAACATAAAAGGTTTTCATAGTTTGCCATGGCAAATTTTGAATTCAAGGAATTTGAGTATGAATGAGAAATGTAGCCTAATAGTAAAAATGTAAGAACCTGTCCAAAAAAATCTAAATTCTGGACTCTTATGCTGCCTTGCATTTTGCTCTGATGTTATTATTCTAAAATAGACAATAAATCTAATTTATCTGTAATCAATTATCAGAGGCATATATATACTATGTTTCTTCTCTTTCTTGTTATTTTTCAGTGCTGATGTTTTTTTTCCAGAAGTTATTGATCATTTTCCATAATGTCTGCAGTGTGATATCTCTTTTTCTCCCTATGATGTAGATAATTCTCATCTGAATTTCTGATGTCATGAATGTTGCATTGCTGCATTTATCTATTTGTTTGGGTCAAACAGTAGCAAGACCAAAGAAAGTGACTGGGAAACATGAAAGTATATTTAATGTAGAACATATCGCCCTTGCTACTCTGTGTTAACAGAAATATTTTTAGAAAAGAAAGAAGCAAAACATCTGCAAACTGATGAAATATCATTCTAAACTTACGTTGGTTAATTCTATCGTTATGCACATCTGCACTGTGGCTCTGGGTATTTCTGGTAATGGAAACTAGTGATATTAATGAGTGGAAGAGCGTGTTTCAAATATGACACAATGCCCTTATTTTTTTATTATTCTTTGAGTTGTTACGTGTGCATATTTCAGGGGAATTAATGATATCCATATTGAGATACAGTAAAGAGAAACTAAACAATGTTGTCAAGGGGTGTTCATTACTTTTAGGAAAGCATTAAAAACTAAAGGTTCAGAGCTGAGATTAACTGTACATGAGACACAACCAGCTCACCTGTGCAGGGATGATACAACACTATTTCAGTTGAAGTGTTGTAGGATGGGATGAAAATTGTTACATCAGAAGCCACTGGAGGATTTTACATTTAAAACAGACAGGAGAAATAAGTAGTGGTGAAGCAACTGTGCAGATACAAACTGAGTTTTGAAAAGAACAATAAACTATTCCTCATTACTTTATAACAGGTTGCTGTACAAGAACTAAAGATATTCCACAGAGCCCAGCTGAGAATTATACTTTTAAGAAATTGTTAGGAAGTGTTTCTACTTGTAATATTAGTATGCCTGATTTCATTTTTCATTAGCAGAGTCAGCACTCTGAGTAATTGAATGTCAAATGAAATTTTGCATTCTTCAAAAAATTTGTTGTATATGTTTAGGATATACTTCTGAACAAGACTGATTTTTTTTTTTTTGTAATTTTTTTGTTGTGTTTGTAAATGAGAATGAATATCACATCCCACTATACGTTATTTTGTTGTTCTCCTTCATATGTTTTAAAACCCCTTTATTTGTGTTGAGTCATTAGTTTTTAAGTGGAATTCTTTTATCTCATATCCTTCCTTTCCACATTCAGTCACTTTTTATTCCTGTAAACAAGAAGCAGTTTGTAGAGCTGCTTGATACAGTAGTAGTGTTTGACTAACAGTGATACCTAAAAAGGAAAAACAGTGCTAAGACTAGTGGACATCAGTGATTCCATTCACTACAGGACAGAAAATTTTCTAATTTTTATGTTGACTAGACAGGTCTTATTGAGTAGAATCCAGCTAACAGATTTCAGTAATAATGTTTAATTAAAAAGTTACTTTTTTGACATTCATTTTGCTCTCTTTTTTCCTGCTAAATGATTAGAAGGCATTTTTGTCAAATTTGACTTTATTGGAAAGGGATACAAAACCACGTAAGAATTACCTAGTGTGGTTCTTACACATCTACAACCCCTTTCTACATTATTAAGCTGAGGTCTACAAATCCAACAAAATTTTACTCAGTATTTAATTCAAACAGTGAAAATAGAATACATTACATACAAGGTACTATTGTCACAGATTTTTAATTCACTGAATGTAGATCTTCTACTCATAAAGAATCCATTAGCTGATGGATTCCTACCTCACTGAAATCAGGTATGCCACTCATATCTAACACATTATTGAATTTTTCTACACACTAAAAACAGAGTTAAGGTATATAAAGAGCCCTTTATTAAACAGGTTTCCAGTTCACTAAAAACAGATTTACAACTCATGAGCAACCCATTATCTAATATGTTTTTAGCTCACTGAGAACAGATTTACTACCCAGAAACAACCCATTATCTAACATGTTTCCAGTTCACTGAAAACAGATTTACAACCCATACGCAAGCTATTATCTAACATAGTTCCAACTCACTGAATTTTGATTTAGAATTCATAAACAACCCATTATCTGACAAATTTTCACCTCACTGAACAGATTTGCAACTCATAAACAGCCCATTAGCTAACACATTTTCGGCCCAGGGAAAGTAGATTTACTGCATATAAACAACTTTATCTAACTTGTTCCAGTTCACTAAAAACAGATTCAAAACTCACCAAGAATCCAGTACCTGATAGGGTTCTGTCTTCAGTGGGAAGGAGTAATGACAGAAAAAGAAAAAAAACAAGAACAATGTAACATGCACAGTATGTCATACCTTAACATACTTATTTTTGTGCAGCATAGGTTTTTGGGGTGACTTTTTTCATATCTCTGAACTTTATTTCCTTTGGTCAGCCAGTTAGTAGGGACTTCTTCCTCCTCTTATAAGTAACTGGATGGAGCTAATCTTTCTTGACTGCCAATTTGTAAAAAAATTTACCTTGTTCTTGGCTGTGATTTCTCACAAATTCTTTTGTATGATTAATTATCTAACCATTGAGTGTTGCGCTTGAACTTTTTACTATAGCATCATGTACAGTTTAATCCAGCCTGTGGACATTTTTATAATTAGCTTTTCACTACAGCCTGTTTTAAATATGTTGTGGCATGACTACCATCTATATCATCTGTTTTGATTTCAGTCTTTCCTTCCCAAAAATAATGGAAAAGGCTATATTTTATTGTATTGTTTTGGTTTAAGTGACGCTTAGTATCAGACTGTGAAGGAATGAGTGGTATGTATGTACTTCGTCGTCCCACCCATGTACCTGCTAATTTATTTTTAATCTTCCACTCTGTGAAGATTACCCTTACAGTTAACTTTAGACAGGTTAGACTGCTTCTGCTTCTCACTTATGACTTATGCTAGTTATACTTCTGTGTGCTTTTGTATCCTGTCGTACTGTAGAAGCTTCAGGAATATGTTAAGGCATAGTGTATATGTTCTTACAGCTCCAGGACACAGTGTCCCAGGTGTCAATGATAGTTCTGTATGAAACAAAACATAGTCAAAGGAATTGTATTTGGGAAATTCATTCTGTTATATTCTTTCTAGGTTAAAACAACATAAAGGAACATTATATGGGAAGAACAGAAAGAGCAGAATTCACCAGCAGTTAAAGGCACAGCGTTGCATAAGGAGATATTTGGAAATCTGACTTGTTTCAATTGCTGAAGGTTATCAGTCTCATTTGAAACAATAGGGTTTATTCTCAGAATAGACCAAGAGAGAATTCTGCTCTAATTTTTCTTTCTTGTTAAACGTTTCTAGACAGAACAACATTATCATCTCAAACTTCTGAATGTTTCTGTACTATTCAAACAGGAAGCCATTTCATATGCACTCTGATAAAAATATATGAAGTACTTTCAGTTTTTATAGATCTAAATAGACCTATCTTCCATCTAGAAGTAATTTAGAATAGACTGAAATGATAGAAAATCATAGTTTCAAGCAAACCAAACGTCTATTTGATATAAAGAATTTTTAATATTACATGCTTACCCCTTCTACCACATCTCCCATTGGCTGTTGTTTATTTTTGCAAATGAGAAACTGCACATCATTGATTTTCTTTTTAATGAGTTGATGATCTGAATTGAACATTTTTCTACCTGGAACTGGAGGTATCAGTTTGGCCCAGAGAAAGTCAAAGGACAATAGCGTATTATTCACAAGGTAGATTCTTTGCATTTTTGGTGGAGTTAGCAGCTAATTGGAGCCTTAATTCATTTAAAGCCATGAATATCAGTTGTATCCTAACCGTTTCATCTCCTATTAGGAAACATTATGAGCACTGTGGACTAACCTATTCAGCCAAAACCATATTATATTGAATGAGATAAACCTTGTTTGTTTGTTTGTTTTTTCTTTTTTCTTCTATAATATTGAAGATTAAGCCCTAATTCTCAAACCATCTACTAAACATTTCTTTGGTGTCTTTCCTTCTCTGCATGCTTAGAAGCAGAATGCCAGATCTTTGTCCATGTCCTTTCTTCGTTCCCTGATAAATATGAAATTGTGAATCAGCAGGTCTGAGAAAAGTCTAAAATTTCTATCAACTGAGACCTGAGAGAAGACAATCTTAAACCATCTTTCTGATGGTCCGTCTGTGTGAACTATCTTCTACCTCCCTAGAAATCCAAATTAAAATTAGCTTTAGAGAGTAGATGGCATGCTTATTTGGTGACCAATATACATTAGGAAGCAAGAAGCTGCCTCAGCATTTCTAGAGGCAAAAATGAGGAAAACGTGGGAGTAGAAAAGTGGTGTGGTCATAGGAGAAATCTCTGGGCGTGCTACATCCTCAGATTTGGAGTCTTGGTTTTATATGCTTAGCTGAAGAGACCATGCTGACTCCTACGTTTTTTGACACTAGTCTCTTTTGACAAGAGAGCTACTTGCATCTCCAAGACTATAGACCTTGATACAGTGATGTGGCAAGACTTTGCACATGTAATAGTTATAATGTTAAATATCCCAGTGCCTCTTTCTTTTAAGATTGCTAGGTTTATTTCTGTCATCTAGAATCAGATTCAATGTGTCAATTTTTTGCTAGAAAGATTTTTTAAGACAAAAATGAATAGTCCAATGACGTTCCTATATGTCTGAAAAATCACAGAATATCGCAAGTTGGAAGGGACCCACAAGGTTCATTGAGTCCAACTCCTGGCTCTACACAGGGCCATCCAAATCTAATCTGTATGTCTGAGAGCTCCTTGAACTCTGGCTGCATGGGGCCGTGACCACTGTCCTGGGGAGCCTGTTCCATGCCCAACCACCCTTTGGTGAAGAGCCTTTTCCTACCACCCAGGCTGACCCTCCCCGACACAGCTCCCAAAATGGTCTCTTCCCATGTACAGTGCAAAATTCAAAACTGTTTTGGATTTCTTAACTTGTTTCAAATCTTATGCTTATCCAATGAATATTTTTTTGAAATAAGAATCTCAGCTTCTAAGCTGAATGCAGTCTCCTTTTTTATCATAGGTAGAGGTTTTACATAATTTATTCGTTAACTAAAGCCTGCCTCAGTGTATTTGTAGAAGAGTGCAGCACTGATGTAAGTTTAATGTAGTGGTGCAACACTAGAAAGAAAAGAAATGAAGAAATTAGAAATTGAAGAAGAGAGAGGGAAAAGGGTAGGAAAGGCAAAAGAAAGCAAATCAGAAAGAGGAAAAAGTATTAAGATGAGATACTCTCAGTGAGCTGTTTCTTTCCTAACTGTGTAAACAATGACACTAAGATGTTTCTGCCAGTGTAAAATCCTTCATAGTATAAAAGGAAGTCTTATGTGAAAAAAGGCCACTTCTGTTTTGAACTTCAGGAACTAGTGTCTATAGAAGGTAAAAATTTATTCACTGCTAACGTAAAGTGTCAGATCCTGTGATGTATTGTAAGGCTTTTTACAGTCTGAATCTTTTAAAGGTGTTCCAATGTGTGCTGCTATTCTTTCTGTCTAAATGGGTCCAATTTAACTGTCAAAAAGGCATTTATATTCCCATTTCTCATACAGAGCTTTAAATTTGGCACATTGTATGAGGTCCTTTTATTTGTTGAGCTTTCTTCTCCAAGAAAGAAATTTTTAATCTGTTAAAATAAATACTTAAATATTGTTGCTTTTCATTTTGTAAATGAATTGCATTCATTCTAATTGTATATGGTATAGTTCCAGTGACTTTCTCTTTTTAATGGAGGAAAAGTGAGTGGCCTAAAACATGTAAGTAGTAAAAACTAAAACTATTATTACAACTGCTGCCTTGTTAGCAAAAAACAATGTCTGATTTATCACTCCTTGTTTCTGTATGTGGCTGCAAACTATGATTAGTGGATAGAATTTACAGTCTGTACATTAAATAACTTGCTATAGGTAGACAAAGTTTACTAACTTTCTATATAGTTAGTTATTCTAGAATTATGTATTTTTGCACATTTCATGATATGAAACTTTAAAATGTGTTCATGATGGGAACTGACATGTGCTGATCTTTTGGTTCAGCATGTCACTAGCATTTCCAAACTTGGTTTTCAGGAAAGGTACTTTTGCCTATTAAACTTGAGGTGTTTCATGAAGAATTAACACAGTTTGTGACTGCGTCGACTTTCCACTGCCCTTAAATTTTTACTGATGTAAATTTTTGCTCATGCAAATTTTTACATCAACAGCTGTAACTTAGTCACATAAAATGCAAAACCATGTTATGGTTTACACAAGAATATAAAAATTGAATGTAATAAATAATTGCTATGTTTAGTAACATACACCTAACTTGATTTTTAAAAGCCATAAAATTATGATGACATTCTATATCGTGGTTTGACTTGTGTGTACCTCTGTTTTGCACGTATGTTTGTAAGTGCTGTTAACTCAGAGCCAAAAAGCAACCCAACGTGTATAAGCACATATATAAGTAAATAACATATATATCCATGCGGAAAGTGAAAAATGAACTGAATATTGTGTGAACATTGTACAATTTTCTGACTGATCCTTTCAGCCTTTCCTTCTGGTATCTCCATCCTGTTTACATTATCAGCACTCCATAGATTATAATCTCCTGTTAGTGAGCATGCAAGTTTTTCCTAAGTGTTGATGGGTGATCAGCTCTTAAATGTCCAACTTCATATACTTCTCCCAGCTCCAAACCAGGGTTTACCACTGTTGTCCCACAGATACTTCAATCAATGTCTAATGCACTTCACTGCACAGAAATATCCTCCACCTGTCATATACTTTTGTTGGTTAATTAGTTTATATAGATACGATAAAAATCTGCCATGTACTTTTCAGATGGTTGAGTCAATCATGTAAGTATGATTAAAGTCATCAACTGCAAGTTATAATCTTTTTCATGCTTAATTTGAATAATTCCTAGCTTGAGTAGTCTCATCAGGGGTTTTCTATAGACCTACATAAGTTTGCAGATGGACTATAAACATCCTCCTGCATAGGCATCTACCTGTCGTTCACGCTGTACTTACTTCACAATTATGGTAATTGCATACAATATTTTATATATCTTCACTGGTAAAGACTAAGTCAATATTATATATCCTGGAAGATATTTACCCAATAGTTTCTTTTTATTGAATATTTAAGAACTGTTCTGTAAACATTTATCTAATATTTATTTTGATTTTTAATCATATATGAACTGAATTTTAATTGTCAGTAGGAAGCCACCAAACTTTTTGCAAGATGTGAGATTACAGTATCATCATACTTTTTATAAAAACAAGTGCTTTTATTATTATTATTATTTATTTTTCCTGGATTCTAAAGTGATTTTATTTCTCTCAAGTTTATTCACAACAGATATTCATTCTTTCCATTAGTGGCAACTGCAGTAAGTCTAATGGAATAAGTTTATATCCACGAAGAGGTTTATAGTGTCTTGAATTTAAGGTAGCTGTTGCCTGGAAGAACCCAAATCCTATGTTATTACATTTAGTGATCTTTAATGTGTAATAGCTTATTGCGTAATTTTATACTTTACAGATATAGAGAAATTATATAATATTTGCTGAGTTATGGTGTAATTCAAGCGAAATTTACATGTGCCGTAAAATAAAACAACATCCCTAGACTAAATAAGATAATGAATTAATTATTTCAGTTCAGAATTGCTTACATCATATTTTACTTTTAAAGTTTCTGTTACAATACAATGCTTTATGGTCTTGTTCTATATGTAACTGATGACAGAAGCAACTAAGAAATTAAATTAGTCTCTGATTTTTTTGTTTTGGTTTGGTTCTTTAACAGCTTATTATTTTCTTAGAAATTTTGTTCAGCAAAAATGACTTCCTGCCTTCTTGTAACATAAAGAATAAAGTAGAAGGGAAATAAATATTGTAAGTTCAAATTGAGCATATAATTTGATATGTAAACACTTTTCTTTGAATCGTTTTTACTACTTGTAAGGCCTTCTTCTCACCTCAGATCAAATAATGCTCACCTGTTAGCTATTGCCATAATCTTACACAAACTGATGACTGAAAGCAGTACATATCATCTGTGATCAGTTTGGTAAAAACAATTGACAGACTGTATCCTGAAAGGTTAATTTTGACAGGCAATTTAGAGGGTAAATAAAAATTAAGCAGCTGTTAAGTTCTGAACATTAAAGCCTTCTCTGAAGTTGTGATATCAAAGTGTTCTTTGTGCTCCATTTTACTTTTTTGTTGGCTTTTCACTTAGTAAAAAAGCACTATTTTGCCTTGTGATATTAGCAGTTTTTCTTGCTTTACAACTTTGCTAAAGAAAAGGAGTGTGTTAGCATAAAAAATTAAAGGGAAAATGCATTTAAAGGGAACCTATGCATTCAAAATTGGGATAGTTTTGACTGTAAGCTTTCTAGAGAGTTCTAAAAGAAATAGATCAAAATCTAGGAGACTGAAATTGTATATACACTAGCAAAAGTCGATTGCTAGAACTATTGGATAATTTAAACTTTACGCCCTTAAGTATTTATTTTATATTTGGGTAACGAGGGGGATCTAATCTGAGTTCTTTGGTTATTGATTTGTTGCTTGTCAGTTCCTTGGGAAAGTCAGATGAAGATCAGCATGACAATATTTATAGGCCGCATCTCATCTGCGGTATGCAATCCATCTTTGTTAAGTTCAGTAAAAGTGATAGATAGCGTTTGGCAACCTAATGATGTGATCGCTCTACCATTGCCTTTGTAAATCATAAGCTGTTGCATTCTCTTGTGTAGATATTTAATCAGTTATACACCCCATTACTGATTTAATTCAGAATGTCAGTGGCAGGTGAATAATGTGAGTATTTGTATATTAATATCATATTGTATTAATGTTCCTTTCATTTAAGTATGCTATTCATGTGAAAATCATAAACTGTTGCTTCATGCCTAGAATAAATTTAATCAGTGCTGTAGGCATCTAATGCTATCAGTGTTTTAATTCAATGTCAATGAAACAAATGTGTTTCTTTTTATTTCCAGTTTCTTTATGCTTTACTAATTCAGAATATTGTATGATGTGGAGAAAATATGAAGTTGAGAGTAAACAAATTGCTAATTTTCATCCTGTCAGTAGATTTGGAATCGAATCCTCCAGTTGTAGCACAAAATAGGATAAGAACATATTCCACATATATTTTAAAGTAACTGAATATCTGAGGATAAATTAACTGCAACAAGAAAAAATTCCTATGTGCTCTAAAATATCCCTTAAGGAGTAAGAAGTAAGTAAGTATAAAATAATTTCAGTGCAAAATGGTGATGACGTGACACTAGAATGCAGTTGCTTTGGAGTCTTCTTCAGTGCCCTTTCTTTGGCAATATGAAGTTGGTAGAAGGTTTTAGTTTTGATGAAAGCCACCTGCAGTTAGCTAGAGGGCCATTTCTAGGGCCATTTGTTGATACCTGACTTATCTGGATTTTGAGTTTCTTGAGTAACTTCTGAAAAAAATGGACATTTTAACAACAACAAAAAAAAAAAACATAAAAAATAACAAAAATACATTAGTATTGATTATTCATTATAGCTTCATTTTTCTAAAATCTTCCATAATTAAAGCGAGGAAAAATTCAGCAATCACGGATATGAATTGTAAAAACAGTGCAATAAATGCTCTGATGATTGGTTCATGATGAGTCATGTGCAAAATTAATCAGAAAGTGTCAGTTTATTTTCTGTCATCTTTTTAAGCAATGGTAAATTGGAGGTATATAGCATATAATTTTAATGGAAATTAATAGATTACATTAGAATTGTTTTCATGGTTCTATATTTTAATATTTATCACTTTTCCTAATTTTTATCAATTTCACAACTTACTGGAAGATTTGCAAGAATTGACCACGAAGTATAGCAGAGCCTATGTCTCAGCCCTACAGGTTTCTGCCTCTAGGAATAATACCTGGACCCAGATCAGGGTGCAGAGTGGCTCACGTATGCAGTGCTTGGCCTGGTCCCTTAAGGACAATTTGGACAATCCCACGTTTCCTTTTAATTCTGTGTTGTGTTTCTCTGACTCTGAAGAATTATAATTATTTTTGGATCTCTTCCAGTTCATGTTGTCTAAAATAGTGTGCTGGCCATGTCAGCAGTGATATTTTCATGTTTTAATGCCAGGGATGTTTTTCATATCCTAAAGTATAGTATGAGAAAGTCATGATGTGCTTAAGATGTAGAGATTTTAGTGGTTAGGAGGTCTCTCTGGACTAAAGGAACAAAGCCTGATGTGGTCCTATTTATATTCCCTAATTTGGGTTGCCTCAGTCGCACATTTTTGCCAGAACCATACCCAGGTTAGATCTCAGAAGGAATTTGTTGTTTCATTTCAGAAGATTTTCCTGGCATAAACTAAGATGCATGTTTGTGTAGGTGTTCAGGTGTGCAGGATCCAAGAATGAAGCAACTGGGTTTCTTAATTTGTCATATAGACAGACAGAAACTGTGTAAACCGTAGCTGAGAATAAACTTGCATTCAGGCATGTTCTAACTGATTTTAAAATGCTAAGGAAGGTGCTTGCACAAATCTGTCTGCTGTTTGAATTAACTGTGCATCTTTGGTTTCAATTCATGATTTATATAACAAAAAATGAAATATCTTCTATATATCAGTTTTTGATGCTTAAAATTCAAAATAAGTTAGTAAGGCTACTAAATACTGAGCTTAAAAAACCAATACTTGTAACACCTTGATCTTTTCCGATGCCAGAATTGTTATCTAAAGGGTAACCTTTGCAGTGATCAGAATTTGTTGTGATTTTCAGGTTGCCTTCAATTCCATTCTTAAACTCATTCACTTTGAGTTACTTTAAAGTGAGCTGAATACATCTTTAATCATTAATTCCCCTTCATAAGGAGGAAAACTATTTCTACATATATTCACCTCCCTTTGAGGAGCGTCAAATAATTTATTTCTCCTTTCTTTAAGAAATTTTCTTCAACTTCTCTACAGATACATCATAAAAATGTAGTCGGAAGATCTCCAAATGCTTTAGTAAGAGAAGTCTAAAAAACTAATTATTTACTTTGTGGTTTTAACTTAGTGTTAGCACTTTCAGTTTGATGAAATATGTTTGTGGGCTTTTGCTGTTCTGTGCATATGAATAACATGGTGAAACATTACGTCTTCCAGCAAGCCAAGTGTAAACTGTAATAATCAGCATAATGTAATCTTTATTATATTTTTAGATTTTATCTTCTGTAGTTCATTAATAGCTGTATGAACCTTCTGGTCTAAAATTACTTGTTTCTGATAAAATAATAAGTGAAGTAATCAGCGTGCATTTCTGTAATAATTCAAAAATAATGGTAGAAAATAATTACTATTTCTCACAGTCTGACATTTTTATATACTCAAATCAGACGTAATTTATCTTTTCTGGGTGTTAAATGCATGTTTTAGCTGCTTAGTAATGTTTGCTTTTGTCTCTAGCTCACATTTTTTAAATAGAAGGAAAGAATGTGGTATCGTGGCTTATTAAAACAATGTATTAATGCTGCAACATTCAGAGCTCATCTTTTTTTCAGTGTTTCAGGTGTTACATAATTGTATAAAACTACTCAGTCAATAATAGCAGGACACTGATCCCTATTAATTTGTATCTGTGTTATAAAATACATCCAAAAATCAAGCTAAGTAGTACAAGTAATTAGTAAAAACATGCCCAAGACTTGACTTACATGAAGGCTAAAGTTGTGACTAATTTACTGCCATCTTGAATAAAAGGTTATTATTGCTAATGTATTTGCTGGGGATAGTGCAGTGAAAATACTATTTCAATGGCACATTCATTAATAAATACAGTAAATAGATCTATTAATAGTGATCTTGCTAGTGATCTTGCTCTCCATGTTTTTTATTTTTTATTTATTTTTTATTAAGTATATGAAAAGGTAATAAAACTGGTTTCAGGAAAAACAAATGGAAGTAGAAAAGGATTGATGGAATAGGATGAAATAACTGTGATTTTGCAGGATCAGTTTCGAGAAAAAAGGAACTTTTTAGAAGGAGTTTTATTTGTTCTTTCTATAACCGTGTCTTCCAGATGTTGGGTCAGTGGAGGGACTTGCTTATCATAGAGCTTGGGACACTCTCTATTGGACCAGTTCAACCACATCCTCAATCACAAGACACACTGTTGACCAGAGACGTCGAGGAGCTTTCAACAGGGAAGCAGTAATCACAATGTCTGAAGATGATCATCCACACGTACTGGCTCTAGATGAATGTCAAAAGTAGGCATTGTATCTTTTGTACTATATTTTGATTTTAGCTAATGCGAGAACACAGCAACAACTATTCACTTCTTTATGTCACAGTCGACTAATACAGCTGAACCCTGTGAAGGTTAAGTGACTTCCTTGTTGTAGGAGACAAATTTCAGTTTTGTTTTTTTTTTTTTAGACAATTTCAGAATTAAGCTACAACATTCTATATATTTTTATGTTTCCGATCAAATATCGATTGCATTTTCATGGTACATTATGTTTCAAGAGAAGTCAGATAATGCAAATAGATTGTCTTTTAAAAAATTACTGATAGCAGAATTAAATTTGCATTGTTTCACGGGTTATATTTATCTCTAATGGCATATTAATATACTGACATGGTCAGAACTAAACAGACTCATGAAGAGAAAAAATCGGTACTCTTATACAAGTTAATGAACTAGGAAACTTATAGGATGTTGGATATTGCATTTTCTTATTCGTCATTAATTATCACAGTTGAAGATGCCATTCATAATTGTCTGTGAAAGCAAGTATTTCTTCTGATGCTCATTTCATGAATAGAATTAAATTATAAAATGTATCATTGTTTTCTTTATTATTTTGATTTTAATACAGCTTAATGTTTTGGACTAACTGGAATGAGCAGCTCCCAAGCATCATGAGATCTACCCTGTCAGGCAAAAATGCACAGGTTATCATTAGTACAGATATTCTGACACCAAATGGACTTACCATTGATCATAGGGCGGAGAAACTTTACTTTTCGGATGGAAGCTTGGGAAAAATTGAGAGATGTGAATATGACGGATCACAAAGATACGTAAGTTAAACAAAAATCCCAGACATACGTACTGTAAATTTGTTAGTTCACATTTGTTTGTATCTTTAAAATGAACAAACTGTTACAGAAGATAACGAGTTTCTTCTAACATTAGTTGTATATTAGATTTAAACTGAAAAAAATTGTTAATTAGAAGTAGTGCTATGTTAACTCAGCAGTTTCCAAATTGTGAAATTCTGAAGATGCAGACACTTGCCACATTCTCTACATACATTGGTATTGGCCCTAAAGCATCATTGTACAAGTCCTAAACAAGCTGTGTAAACTTGAAAAAACATAGGAATAAACGTAGAAATCAGTAGAAAAAATAAAGAGATGTTCTGATTTACATAGGAAGATTATATTTTTCCTTTTTGTGCTAAACTTCTGAAACCACTAGAAATTCTTTTGTTTAATGCTTGCATGTGTTACTGTACAAATCTTATTTTTTTCCTTTTTATCTCTCCATTTTCAAATATATTTACACTCGTTTACACTTCTATCATAATACATCTTGGTCCTGCTGTTTCAGCTTAGGCAGACCTTTTGCTTTGAATATGTACACGGCAGTTGATCTGTACTCACAATTTTCCACATTTCTGATATTTTATGAAGTCTTCATATCAGGGAACTTGTACCTCCCAAAGTGCATGATAAAGTACACAAAGGGCATGTTCTGGCTTGCATCTCAGTTTCCGGATGTACAAGATGATGTTTAGCACATCAGCTCAATTATGCATCCATTAACGTGTTAAAAAAAATATTAATAATACAACATACAGTGTATAAAAGCTGTGAACTTTCTTGCACTTTAAATGAAATTTAAATGCTCTTCTAGAATCTTCCCTAAGACAAGCTGCACATACCTTGTTTAGGCCAAGTTCCTTATCAGTGTAAAAAACAAGTGAGCCAAGCTTGTAAAAGCAGAACAGAAGTAAAATCAACATGAATGGGCCTATAGTTCTTTGTCACTTCCTTTCACCTTTTGTTTTCATTTGTGTAACTGAATCCAAGCTCACTAGTGTTTTCAGGTACAGCAGCTGTATTGGAATTAGATAAACCAAAGTTTGTTTGGATTCTAATTTATGCAAACTATATATTTGCAGTGAAAATGGATTGACTCTTTTTCTTGCTTGAATCCACACAGGTGTCTGAGAATAACATATAGAAGGCAATTTGGATTTGTTGGTTCATTTGTTTGCTTTTTTATTTGGGAGAAAAAAATGGAGTTAGTATCTTTATTTCTTCTATATTATTCCTTGTTTTTATCCTTCAATTATATCTTGATTCTAAATATTATGCAAAGCCTGTACGTACTTTTATTTAAGTTCTGGTCATACTTTTTTGCCCTCGCTATCAGTACATGCTGAGGGATGAAAGGAATGAGCACAGCTCTGCTGAAAAGGATTTGAGAATACTGGTGGATGACAAACTGGACATGCAAGAGCCAGCAATGTGCCCTCGCAGCCCAGAAAGCCAGACATCTCTTGGGCTGCATGAAAAGAAACATGGCCAGCAGGGCAAGGGAGGTGACCTTTCCCCTCTGCTCTGCACTGGTGAGACCTCACCCGGAGTATTGCATCCACATGTGGAGTCCTCAGCACAGGAGAGACATGGACCTGTTGGAGCGTGTCCAGAGAAGGGCCACAGAAATGATCCAAAGGATGGAACAAATCTCCTATGAGGACAGGCTGAGAGAACTGGGGCTGTTCAGCCTGAAGAAAAGGCTCCAGGGAGACCTGACAGCAGCCTTTCAGTATGTAAAGGGAGGCTATAAGACGGAAGGGAACAGGCTCTTTAGCAGAGTTTATGGTGACAGGACAAGGGGAAATGGGTTCAAACTAAAAGAGGGAAGATTTAGGTTGCATATAAAAGTTTTTTTAATGATAAGAGTGGTGAAGCAATAAAATAGGTTGCCCAGAGATGTGGTGGAAGCTCTGTCCCAGGAGACGTTCAGGGTCAGGCTGGACCAGGCTTTGAGCAACCTAATCTAGCTGTAGGCATCCCTGTACATTGCAGGAGAGCTGGACAAGTTCCAACTCAAACGATTCTATGATTCTGTGACTTCAGAGATGACTCATATCACTGGCATTACTTAAGCAGCATTGCTTATCATCTGATAGATGCATTCTTACTAAGAATACCAGAATCCAACCATGAAATTGTATTATTGATCTGGTGAAATATTTATAGAGCGGATGTTTTTCATTGTTGGTATGTTGTCCAGCCTTACTAGATAGCTGGTTTCTATCACGTTTGGATACTCTAAGTAATAATATCCCAATGTTATGGAGGTCTTAATTTTCTAAGGTTTTCAGCAAGGTCTTGCCGTCAGCTACCACTTAAGAATAGCTTAAACCAATTACCCTTTTCTTCACTGTGTCTGCTTCATTGCTTTCTAGTTTCGGTTAGGTTAACAAAGATAGAGATTCTATGATAGAACATGAAATGCTAATGGAATATAATGATTTTTCTTTCAGGTAGCAGCTTCTTCCTTTATTCTACTCACTGTAGTAACCTAGTACAAATAAAAGGATAAAAAATAATTTAGCAATATTGAGTTTTATCTATTGAGTAGAGTGTTAGAGTTTATTTAATACATGGTTGCTGGAGTACTCTTCCAAGTTTGGAAGAATTTTTTGTTATGTATATTACTTTTTCTTAAAAGATGTGCATAGGTTTTTTTTTTGGTGTTTTTTTTTTGGTTTTGTTTATTTTTTTTATCATTTCTTGTTGTGCACTGTCACGTCTTTCTGGAATGTTTTTGTCATTTTTTTTCACAGTCCCTTCTCTTTTTTCTTCAATTTTTGATCCTGCCTTCAGTTAGATTTAACATTGTAGTCCAGAGACTGACCTAAAGCTATTTTTATGTTTTAGTTTACGGTTTATTGGAAAAAGGAGTTATATCGTTGATTTTTTCTTTTCTCCTTCAATACTGTGTGGCCTGGAATTTTTTACAGATCTGGAACCTAAAAATATAGTTAATGATTTGATAGATAGAAAGCAAAAATCTTCTAACATCCAAGTTTCAGTGTTTTATTCTCAGTTGTGTTTTTGTGGGACTACAAATGAGATCGTTAAAATCCAAACCATTCAGGGGTTTCTTCACTGATTATAACCTTGCACTAATTATAGCCTGATTGCTGGAAGACGTGGTTTTATCCTGTTGGAATTCTGTATTTAAGCATGTAAGCAGAAATAGTTCTGAAGTTGATGTTCAATTTCTATCTTCAGTAAAATTTTCTCATATCTGTTCATCAGATTACTTAGTATAGAAGTGGAAGTTAAAGCTTTGGCTATGCATTTATGAAAAGTTTGACTTTGATTAACATCTCAAATTACTTTCCAGACATATCATTGTATTTATTTGAAGGACAAGAGTGACTGAGTTCAGCATTCTAGTTTTGGTCTATTCTTGGAAGATATTCACAATGACATCAATGTTACTTTGAAAAGTGACTGAATAACTCAGCGAGGCAGTACAAAAGTGAGAGTGGCCAACATAGCTAGAACAGAGATAAATCATGCAAAATACTAGCAATTAGAAATGGGAGATATCTAATGCTGTTAAAATCAGAATGTGCTAAAAAGTCATAGAAAAGATTCTTGCTGAGATCCGGACATGAGCAGTTACACAAAGATGCGGGTCCTGAACATGGTTCTGAGTTCAAGGATCACATTGCTTCGTTCCCTCTATATTAATAAATTAAGATATGTGGAAAATAACACAAAGGAAGATGTCCATCAGAAGGCAGATGTTTTAATAACATTGACTGATTTTCTACTAATAAAATCAAATTTATCCCACTCTCTACAGAGAAATTGTCTAATTAATTTCTACTGATTTTGTGTGATTTTGTTAAAGAAGGCCAGCAGAAATAATAGGACAGAAATTAAAAAATGTTAATAAACATGATGCTTTTCAAAACACAGCATCCAACTCCTAGGTATTTAAGTTCATCATATTTTGCCTCTCCTATTCCCCACATTATCATGTTTATTGTTAGATTTTGGACCTTTAAAGTAATTCATTCATTCTGTGTTTGAAAAGCAGATAGAATATTGTGGATAATCTTGGGAATTAGTGGTAACAGATTTGAAGTTTTGGTGACTTTTAAAATTTTCTCTATTCAGTGGTATAAATACATTAGCTGTAGCAGGAATGTTTTGTTCTTGACTCATTTCTGTTGCAAATCTAATGAAAAAGAACCTGTTTCTTGAATTTGCAAATGTCCTTGTTTGCTGTTAGCATGTTTCAGATGAAGTCCAGAACCAATACAAAGACTGCAATGCCTACTAACTCATGGGCTTACTAAGCGGTGTTGCAAGGGGATTCACATCATTTTCACTGTTGAGTTTTATTTGGACAGTTGTGTAAAGTAGTGCTAAGATTGAACTTAATGAAAGTGATTCCCTAACCAGTGACAATTAAGTCCTCTAATCCATGGAAGCTAGGTAGCTGGCTAACAGAGATGCAGCACTGTTAATTTGGGGCTGGTTGCTGAAATATCATGATGCCCAATGTCTGTATCCTAATCGAAATGAACTGAAAGAAGGAATTAATGAAAAGACAACAATAATCTGTAAGGATATGGAGAATAAGATTTTTCTAATACTGCAGGGTCCCATGAAATTCTAAGAGATTGGCATAAATTTAATGCTAGGTGAGGATTCTCATTGTCATTCACAATGTCGAAAATTAGTATTGTGTAATTTATACATATGTAGTTGCAAAGAACATGGTTAATAGTCATAATTTATAGAAATATGTACTTTCCATTTGAATGGCACTGAGAAGTCCAGAACTCTTAATAAATAACTGCTTAAGTATATCATTCAACTGAAGTGCAAATCTGAGTAGTAGCAGAAGTACTGCAAATTTAGGATTGCAGTTTGATTTTCAGTGTCTTAAACATGTTCATTTCTAGCATGGTAAAGCAAAAACTTAAATTAATTCCTGAAGCAGGAGCACTTCTAATGCTGTTAAATTTCACTTGAAGAAATCTACAGCAAAATGATCTTACTGTTATTGGCAAAGGTGGTCTTTTATGGTCTCCTTTTTTCCAGTTGCTGTAATTGCTATTCAAGCTGTTCTGAAGGCATTACTGAAAGATACATAAAAAAAAAAAATCCTTGCATTAAAGATAGTACAATGATGAAAATATATTTTTTATTCAGAATAATTGTGTCATTTAATATCAACAACAAATAGCATGATTATTTTAAGTAGGTTATATCAATGATTGACTGGAAAAAGGAAGCTATGCTTTTTATTCAATGTTGTTTTCAGCTGCAGTAAGAATCCAAACAATAATGAAAATCAACATTTCAGAGCTCGGTAAAGCCCCCTGCTGCAAAAATATGGGCTACACTGTGAATTATGGGTATAGGGACAGTCTTTTTCTGAAACAAAGTTCTTTTTCCTCATACTTCTTCTAGTTCAACATTGTTTTAGAAGTGGCACAGCTAGGGGAAAGAAAGAGAAAAGAAAGATGTTCTGGTTCTCTGCACTTGATACCTGGCCGCACAGGGTCATATCGTAAGCAAGAAATCCTTCTAATTTCTTTTGTGGCAACAGGAATGTGAAATTGATAAAGCTTTTTCAAGCACTCTTCAGTAGAGGAAGCAGAGAAAACTTTTGACCTGTTATTTTTCAGAGCTCAAAATACGTGCTGCAACTGAATGTCAGTATCATTCAATATTGAAACACATTGTGTAATGTTGAATGTGTTTGACTTCTGCTGTTATAGACAGAAATGGTAGGGAATATCTTCTTCAGGCTTCCATCAGGGTTTAACATGTACATGTATTGTTGTGATTGATTGTATGATTTAGATTAATGATAAAATATGTCAAGACATGTTCTTTATATGATTGACTTTGTTTTATACTATAAAGAAGAAACTATTTAAAAACTTGCTACAGTAAAAAGCAACAACAACAAAGGTTTGTTTGTGTGCATTGTTGTAAAAATATTCAGTGCCAGATTTCTCCATTCTGCAACTGGAAATATTGCTGATAGCTCAGATTCTTCCTGCTGTCTTCCCATCGCACAAGATGCTTTTTGGAAGTTTTTGTCCTCTGTAGGAATTGGTCTTAAATATTTCTACAGTACTGTAGTAGTTTGTGGGTGGGCTTGGGTATGGCCTTTCTGAATTAAATTATTACATTCTGTCTATATAAATGCTTCACTGAATTTAGTTGAGTTTGTACCTTCCAGTTCTCTTTACCTATCCACCATCTACATGTTACGAAGTTGTTTCATGTGTAGTGTTCTGTGTCATGTAGATGCTCGGTTTCTTACAGAACTGTGTGCTTTTTTTCCTCCCAGTTAGCTCTCCCATTCCAGCACTGTTTACGTACCCTCAGTTGAACAACAGGCAACATGTACTGCAGCTGCATGATTGCAGATTAACTGGGCATTACGCTTGTGTTGATAATGTGCTCCCAGACAAGATATGTGAACACATTTTTGCCTGTATTCTCCTAAGTGGGAGCACTGCTTTGAGTCATTTGCTCCTACCTAGCCACCACTTTCTGTAAAATTTGCTCTAAGTTGATTACTTTGGAGTTTTTGTTGTTTCAAAAAATGATTATTCTGACAAGTGAATAGCAATCGCTGATTCTGCATTGCCTTTCTTCTCTGTGTGATACATTTGGGCGTGTGTGTTTTCTGAAAATTGCATGAATCTATCTCATGTGTTGATCCAAAGCTTATCAGATCAATATAAATAGCCCTGCATAAATTTGCAAAGTGCTTGTATTGGCTTCTATTATTATTTTTGTTACAGTCAAGCAAGCAGCAAAGAAAAAAGGGAGCACAACGTAGTGAGCAGATCCTTTTGTGCTAACTTCCCCTCCAGGCCAGCCAGATAGGGCAGCCCCAGCAGGATTTCAGTAGGGTCACAGTGCAAGAACCTTGATGTTTGCTGCATGGTCCTACTGGTGTATCTGCAGGCGTCTCTGTCCAGAGCTGTAGATGCTGCTGGGAAAATGAACACACAGGCTGTACAGAATACAAAGTTTAGCAACATCAATGACAGCATAACTTAAAACAGAGTCAAATCTGATTGATGCAGAATCCTCTGGACTTTAAGATGACTTGTCAGGACACCAAAGGATGAACTGAATTTAAAGAAGAAATCTTTCATTTTTAGTTATTTCTGATCATCCAAGGGTGCTATCAAGATTTTATTATTGTTTCTTAAAAAAGAAGTCAATCTTTCAGCCTTGTTCTATAAAGTAGAACAATGAAAGGGCTGTAAAGTTGGCCTAAAGCTGACAGAAGTAAGAACTCTTTCTTTTGGATGCTAAAATAAAACCTTTCTTTTGGATGCTAAAATAAAACCGGTGTCCTTGAATAATACTGTGACATAATGGAAGAGATCTTGCTGAATGAAATGTTATGATCATTGGTGATCAAATGTCCATAGATGTTGGGTTTTTTTGATCCTTTATTTGTTTCTCAAGTCTAGCAAGGTTGAATAACATAATCTGTTCTGTAATTCATTTGCATTTTTTATTTTTTCTTACAAATTGAGAAAAATGATGACAGTGCGATGGAACACAGAATGATGAAGAGAGTAATGCTGTCTTTGGCATTGATTGTAATGATTAAATCCTTTAAATTGGGACATATTCACACTGTCATGGGGAACAAATATGGGATGTAAAACTGATGTGGACAGATTTCCAGAAACTTATAATTATCTGAGTAATGTAAGTAATTTTTACATTATATCAGAGCGATTGAATTTAAACATAGCAAGGAATGCTTCTGGTCATGAGAATACAGTTTGTTAGCAAATTATTGAGCTATTCACTTATTGTTGTAGATGTGAAGACATTGACACTGAAACATTTCTAGATATTGAATACTGCAGAGTTAGGGCAACTTCTTAATCTCCAAGGTGTAGTTGTAGTGGAAAACACATTTTATTATTCCCGATAATTGAATTTGGATGTCCTATATATCTGATGGATTTTATATATGATGAGGAAGATTTGTTTTGATACGGGATTGACCTTACTGCTTCATTCTTCTGCTATCCTTTAAAAAATGGTACACAGCACCCACCTCCAAGTAGGCTGAATTGCATACAAGCTGGTTCTGCATGCACATTGTGGCCCATATGCATGTATGTAGTCAGCAAGAGCAACTCAGGTTCAGCAAACGTGCTTTGTGTATGCCAATAATATTATGTCTTCTGCATTTCAAGTTGATTTCCATGAACAGATGCTCTTACTAGGTCTTTTGGGAAAGAGGAAAAAAGGACATAAAGCAGTTGAAAAACTGTGGTGACCTAGGCAGAGATATAGAGTGAATACTGCTGTATAAGAATGATTTCTGTTAGATACTCTTTTTTTTTTTTTATCCCAATTTACCTACGATAAGCAGAAGCTAGATATATAAAAATGTTTTTGCCAGCCTCAGTCAGAACTATTCCCACTTTATATATGTAGCAAAGACAATAATTTTCACAGAGAAACATGGAAAAATGCAATGCCATAAATATCTTAGAATATCGCTTTCATTGTCTTTCCAAAATTCTAATGGAAAAAATATTCCTCCCCACCACCCTTGCAGAAATAATGCTGTTCAGATAAAATTCAGTTTTAGGCTAGAGAGCAGTTTCAAATGGATTATATTCTTTCTGAATAGAAAGTGTACGTGATAATTTTTTCCTTCTGGTATGTTGAAAGAATATATATGAAAATATTTTAGAAGAGATGTGATTTAGACTGGAATTAAGTTTGTTGTATTTCTTCAGTTTTCATTCAAGCCACAATTCATATTTTCTTTCTAGATTTTAGACTGATAATTAGTATTGTTACTGAGGAGGTGTTTTGTTTTTAGTTTGGTAATCTTAAGACACAAAAACTTTTTGTGTTGGCTTCAAGTTTCCAATGTAGTGAGCACTCCAGTTCTGACACTTGCTTCTCACTTTGATTCATAAAGACACTGGATTTGTAAACTTCCAGCCGTTCTACAGTATTGCTTTTTCTCTGTTCTGTTCAGGCTGTAAAGCAGGTAGTATACTGTGTTTTTACAAGCAGGTATAGTTAAGTTGAGAATTTTGTCTTATGGAACAGATGTCTGGAGTTATGAAACTTTGAAGTATCAATAAATCAGTTAAATCTTGCGGTGTCATTTTAAGACATTTCAATGTTGTTTTCCAGGTGCTGTAAATATAGAAGAATAAATATTTTGTCTAAAACTACAAAGTGATGTGAGTCACAGTTTGTAGTTTTAAGATTTCTCTTTCAGAGTCAAAGCCCTTCTCATGTTTCTCTTCTGTTCTTATGTGTTTCAGGTAATTGTCAAATCTGGACCAGGCACCTTTCTCAGTCTGGCTGTATATGATGATTATATTTTTTGGTCAGATGGGGTGAGAAGAGCTATTCTGCGTTCCAGTAAATACACCGGAGGAGATACAAAAGTCCTTCGTTCTGATATCCCACATCAGCCAATGGGCATTATTGCTGTTGCCAGTGATACTAACAGTTGTAAGTTACAAAAGAAGATACTCTGTTTCAATAATTTTACGTAATTTTAACTAAGTTAAAACATTCTACAATGTTTCATAACTTCTTTTGTTTTATAAACTGCTAGCATGAGATATAACCTCTTCCCCACATAACGTAGTAGTATTGAATGAACTTTGTTGGCTATGGTCAGTCTTCTGATTTGATAGTACCTAAATAATTTCTCGTCAAATATCTGCAGTTTAGAATGTGGGGGGGAGTTTTAGTGATTGTATTCAAGGTACCTCCATTTGTTTGTCTTTAACATGCGAGCCTCTGAGGCATACTGACATTTTCATCTGACTGTTAAAACTTGAACCAATTGCCCATAAACCTGAGATACAGTGATCTTTGATGTCTCTAATACATTTGCCATTGGAGCAAATTTAATAAAACAGTTCATTTTTTATTGTTTGTTCTTCAGGTGAATTATCTCCTTGTGCACAAATGAATGGAGGTTGTCATGATTTATGTCTTCTGACTCCTGATGGACGAGTGAACTGTTCATGTAGAGGGGATAGAATACTGATAGATGATAACAGATGTGTGAGTAAGTAATACTAGCTGATGCAATGCTTTTTCTACTGTGTGGTGCAGTTGATGATCACAATCAAAGATAGTTGGCCCAAGTCATTAATTTGACTTCTCCTATACACTGTAAAAATTGCTCTAGCAGTTTTTTATAAATTTTGGCAAAGCTTGGCATATAACAAGCTTTTAATTATTTTACATTGCATAAGAATTTGTGGGGTTAAAAAGCATTAATATTTACTACCTCCGTAAATTCCAGTTTGGATAGTTGAGTTCTGCTTAACATTTATAGTGAACTAGATGAACTACAAATCTAATTGAGAATTCTTAGTTCTTACAATGCTAAAAAAGGACAAAAAGAAAGAAAAAACAGTGCTCAAATAAGCATGATTGAAATTCTAAGGACTCTATAAATATAGAGGATCAGATCTCACCTTGTCCAGAATCCACATTTGCAGCACTTCTTTTATATTTTTCTTCATATTTGAATGAAATAAAGAATTGTTTTCAAATTATGGTGGCTTAACTTTTACATGAAGTAGACATCTGTTCCTCCTGAAATTGAGTGGAAATATTGCAATGGAAACAAACAAAAAAGTGCAATAAATAGCTATCATTTCCTCATTCTTCCTCTTGAGTTGTCTTACATCCTTATCCTTTCTCTCAACTTTGATATTTTGTTCCCAACCGTACATATAAAGTAAATGTACTATAACAAAGTTCATGACCACATCATTCTGTGTAAATACTGCAATACTTTCTTAGTTTCTAACTTAACTAATAGAAAATCAATATACAAGAGAAAGCAGAAGTCAAAAGTTGAAATGCACATCTTGTTCTCCTATCAAATATTAGATAAAAAAAATTTCTCTGAGAAGGAGAGAATATATAAAATTTACATGTCTACCAATGATTTTTTTTTTTTTTTTTTTTATGAATAAGAAGGAGTAAGTAAAGTACAAACAAGTTTTCTTCATTGTGTGTTAAGCTATCACTTCGACAATGGATGTGGGATATTGATCCCGACACTTACGTACACACTGAGTGTACAGTACCAAAAGACAGATCTGAGAGATCACATTAACTGCTAGGTAATGGTGAGCGTTTACTTCTTGCTCTTGGATGTGCTGTATTGAAGAGCATTTTAAAATATCTACAAAGAAATGATTGCACATAAGCTGTGGAGAAACACAGGGATAGAGGAAGGTTGAGAAAACAGACATCATCTCTTCAGAGTCACTGTTGCTTCAGTACATGTTCACATAAATTCGTGGATCTTTAGCTGCATATATATCTTTAACAGGATCTCTCCTACCTCGCATTGGAATTCACTCGGATATGAAATTTCTGAAAATTGTCTGTTATTTAAATATTATTCCTCAATGCTACATGATATCAACAAATGTACAAATCAGTCCTTCAGGTCACTACTGTGTGGGAGCTTTCAAGTTTTGATACTGTAGGGTTTTTTTGAACTCAGGTGTTCAAAAACTGTGGAGGAAATATTATAAATGCAACCAATATTGCTCTCATTTTCACTAAGTGTAAAAGGTATAAAAATAATGCATTAATATGTTCTATCTTTAGCTAAAAATTCTACTTGCAACATTTATTCTGAGTTTGAATGTGGAAATGGTGAATGCATTAATTATCAACTGACTTGTGATGGCATTGCTCATTGTAAGGACAAGTCTGATGAGAAACTTTTTTACTGTGGTGAGTATTTCCAGATGTTTCACCTTCATGTTCCTATTTTGGTTATACACTCTTATATTGATTTCTCTGTGACTTTTCTACTAATGCACATCAGCTGGTCACCAAAATGAAGAAGAAAATGCCAAATCACTAAATTTAAAAAAAAAAAAAAAGAAAAAAAAAGGAAAAAAAATGACGTTATATGGAGAAAATTAATTGTACTTATAAGGTAAAAGAAACAAAATAGCTTTTTTTGTTTTCCTTCTCTCTTTCCCCTCTTTGGGGAAAAAAAAAAAAACACCAAACATATATAAGTATACTGATATTGTGTTGTTTCTTCTTTCATCTTTACGTTGTTTCCTTTTAGCTTTCAGATTGCTAGGTGATAATTGTTCTATGTCATGTAAAACTAATAGTAACATTCCAATAGATCATCAGTTGTAGAGAACTAAGGAGGTTAGTTTGTTGAGTTTGAAAACAATGAAACACATCAGACAAGGAAATGAGAATTCAAATGTATAAAACATTGGAAAAAAACACAACAGCCATGTATATTTTTATATCAGTTAAACATATTCAGCTATACTAGTAGTTTTAGTCATTGCTTTCATTCACAGTTCATAGGAAAAAGACTAAATTTTCATATATTTTCCTGTACTTTGTTAGAGGAGGAGAGTAGATTGAAGGAACAGAGAAATTCATGTGGGAACAAACTAGAAAGAAAGCTGTATCTGGTGAAGAATTCAAAGATATTATTTCTTTCATTCCTGAGTAACAGTCAGTTTCAGGTTTACTAAGTTGTCTTATTCTTCAATAGTGAAAAAAACACAAATGCAATATCAAACAGTTTGTATTGCTATAGATTTTTGTTATTTTACTCTCCATCTTATTGATGATTTCAGTTTCTGGTAAATTTGGCATATTTCATACTGTTTTATCAGAATTGCTAATGCTATGTGGAAATTATGTCACCTGCATGATGAAAGTGCACCAAAGTAAATGTGTTTGAAATGGTTTTTTGGAGTGTGTCTGATTTTAATGTAAGGATATTTATATATCAAATCTCTACATGAAATTATGTTCTTGTTTTCCAGAAAATAGAGCCTGTCGGAAGGGTTTCAAACCATGTTCTAATCGCCGCTGTGTTCCGAGTAACAAAGTATGTGATGGTACGAATGACTGTGGTGACAACTCTGATGAATTTGATTGTAAAGGTAAATGGTAACTAATTCCAAGGTGATTTTAGAATATTGCTCTATAAATACTATTATGTAAATAGTAGTAGTTGGAAAATGCAGATACTTTTACTGCAATTACAAGCACTGGGAATTTTTCATTATAATTGGAAAACAAGAGCAGATGCACGCTCTTATGTTTAAGAGATCGTATACTGGGAGTGATACCGAGACTGAGTTTGGTTTACATCTACAGTGCTCTAGATTGAGAGATTTTTTTGGCCATGGAAAACTAAAAATAGTATTACTGCTTCTTCCATGACGTGATACATGGAGTAGTATCTTTGCCACAAATGGAAAAGATGAAAGATATGCTGTCTCTCCTCTGCATCTGCTGCTCTGTTTCTTCTTTGAAGTAGCCAATGTTTGTTTCTTTACTTCTCAGATGCATGACAATGTCTGTGTTCTTTATAAAATGTATCAGAGTTGTTTTTCTTTATATATCAATATTGTTTTTGTTTTTACGTCTTAAAACATGGATATTTATATTGCTTCAGTCAGTGAATAAAGGCTAGCTAGCAGACAACACAAATCCCTGTTTACAATTCAGAAAGATTGGAAGAGTAATTATGCCACAATATATAGCTAAACCCTATGTAGCTCTAGCAACTACTTTTCTGAAAGTGGTACATGGTTTTTAAGACATCTGAAAACAGCTGAATGTGAGTAGATGAGAAAAGTATACAAGGACAAACCCCTTTGTGGTGTTAAATGAAAAATTTTAGAGATCTGGAGGTGGTCTTGGAAGGACTTGTTTCCTCCTCACATGTTGGTTATCTCAAATTGAGTTGAATTATCTAAAAACATCTGTTTAAGCTCAATAAAGAAATTTTAAAATGTGCATTCTTTCAAGTTTACTTGGCCTCATATTTCTACTGAAGTTTTAGCTTTTGAAGTAACAGTGAGTTCTGAGTGACACATCCTGAAAGGTAGAAGCTTTGAACTTAACAGGTATAATGTGCATCTGAATTGTCTACTTATTACATTAATTTATATCTTTTATAACCATATGTTACAGATTCAACATGTGCTTCAACAGAATTCCGTTGTACAGACGGGATTTGCATTGGAAAACCAGCACAGTGCAACCAGATTATTGATTGTGCAGATGCTTCAGATGAAAAGAATTGTAGTAGGTTCATGATTCATTTTAACATCTGTTGCATGATTATTCCTTGTTATACAGTGAATAATTCATTGTCATTAATTGTTGGATGACGACAGCTGCATGGTCTGTGCAAATTCAAGCTAAGTGTGAAAACCAAAAAATAAAACTTTCAATCCATGTTAGGTTTGATACAGTAATTTATTGTCTCTTTCCAGATAATACAAACTGTGCTTATTTCTATAAACTTGGGATAAAATCTACAGGATTTATTAGCTGTAATTCAACTTCACTTTGTATACTACCAGAATGGATATGTGATGGATCCAATGACTGTGGGGATTATACAGATGAACTAAAATGCCCAGGTAACTGTCTAAAATAAAACTAAAAGCTTTAAATTATGTTTCTGGAAAAATATATTCTTATGTTTCTTATGTTCCTGTGTTTGTATTTTTTAATATGCTACAAAATGTTTGTTCAGTCAATACATAATATTTCGTGAAGATATTAGTATAATGTTAATGAAGTTTTTTCAGCAGCCTTTATTTTGTATTTCATTAAATGATGCAAAATACCAATTAATGCATTTCTCTGAAGACAAGTGTAATATCTAACTTCGTATTTCATCCAGGTTAGATCTGTCATTACTCATTTTTATTTGATTAAAACATCAGTCACAAAATATCAAGCCCATCGAGCTCCAATGCATAAATTCAGGGGGTGTTTTAGTGGATGGTGTTTCTTTCTGTTTTTCTGTGTGATAATCCATTGTGTCATCAAGTCATTCTATTAGAATTCTCGTTTGCTTTGCTCCAACTTTATTGATGAAAATATTACAAAGATCCAGAAGATAACCTAGAACTTCAACACTAACAGCAGTTAAATCAGATATTAAGAAATTTCATCCTCTCTATAGCTGAATGCATATTATAGTTTTCTTTCTAAACTCCGTATTTTCCAGATTATCTAATAATTCTTTAGAATTAGCTGTATTTAAGCTCAAAATAGCTTAGAATTACTTTATTTCCTTTGTTTGTAGGGTTTTTTCCATACCAAAGAAGATTTTCAGGGTAGTATGCTATAGCTTCAGTAAACTAATGTTGCATAAGTAAACTAATGTTGCATTTTATTCCATTGTCCATTTATGTGTGTTACGTTACTCTGTCTTTCCAAATGTGTGCCAAAATGTTCCATCATTTTAATGTGTGACTAATTGCCTGGATCATCCCTTTATTTGAAAGCAGTATCAATTCCAATTCAATGCGCTTGCTGTTTCATTCAAAACTGACTGCCTCTGGCACATTAAGTTTCTGAGTGTTGTTTCTGTTATGAATATGATAATTCCCATTAACAATCTTAACTTTGTTTAGTGTCATTGTTTTTACAGAAAAATAAGGAAAAATATTTATTTAGAGGTGGTTATACTTAGGCAATCTTTAATCTCTACCCAGCCATCATAGACATCCTATTTTTTTTATCCTTTTTTATATTCATGCAGCTGTAGAAGGCACAAATATCATAACTTTATTTATTTTTTCTTAAGAAAGAGAGAAAGAGAGGAAAAAAACCCTTAAAACAAACGACAGTATAGATAGTCCTGATACATTAAAGGTGTAATAGAAACCTTAGCAGAGAGTTTCAATGATCTTCAGTGCTCAGAATGAGTAAATATTGCTTGGGTTTTCGCAGTCAAAGAGCTTGCTTGAGATTTTGAAAATAATCTGTGCCACTCATTAGACTAATATTTGTACTTATGTCTTGAAACTAAATAAATTACCATGTATTTTCTTCCCTCATGTCTGTTTTCTGAGCATTCATCAAAGTAAATCATAAATGACTTTCACTCCTATTCAAAGAAGTAAAGCATGGAAGAATGGCTTTTTCATTTGTGACAGAATCTAAATCTCTGGCTCCAATGGCAGTGATAAAATTGAGTGGTAACAGTCAGTGCATGCATCAGATTTATAGCTTATTCCAATGAATGTGACAAAAATACCACCCCAATTAGATTATCTTGTAGGTACTGAAAGATAGATCAAAAGGGCAATTTTTTTTCTGCTAGTATAAAACAACAAGCAGTTTTGATTTACCTGACCTAAAAAAAATGTAAACTGAAGTACTTTTTCCTCTGTAGGTCCCTTTGATTTAGGTTATTCCTTCTGTAAGTAAATGAAGTATTTCAGCTCCCTAAACTTAGTTATCATTATTTTCTAATTTGTGTGAACACAAATAATATAAATAACTTTTTTTTTCCACATTTTTAAACATAATTACTTTGTTGTCCATCAGTATTCAGAAATTTAGCAGAAATGTATTAGGCTCCTAATCATGCGAGTAGAGACCATTTTACATTACATTCTTTATTTTATCACAGTTCAAAACAAACCCACATGTGAAGAAAATTATTTTGGTTGTCCTAGTGGAAGATGTATTCTGAACACCTGGCTTTGTGATGGGCAGAAAGACTGTGAGGATGGAGTAGATGAATTGCACTGTGGTGAGCATTTTATCTTATTTGTATTCCTGTAATCACTGACACTTTAAAAACAAGAAGGATGTATGTCTTAGAGATTGAATATGAGTCCATTCCATCTCAGATTTCTTGAGGTTCTTAAACATTGCAGAACTGGAGCAATACAGGTTGCTTTTCTCATAGTGAGAACTAGTCTCTACCTTAAATTTGTATGGATTAGCATAGGATTTTTGTAATTCAATTGTAGTTGAATAGTAAACTATTAAGTTTTCGTATCTTCTATCTACATAAAACCTGAAATTTATATATTATTTGCTTTCTTTCATTTTACTACATAGCAAGACTGAAAACTACGCTCTACTCTCTTCATAATCCACTTCCTATTAGCATGTCTTATGTTTGGTTTGCAGTTTACGTTTCTTACAACTTCAAAACTAAAAACTTTAGTACACTTCGGAAGTCAGGTTTTGTCCTTACCACGTTCGTCAAGCATAGCTTCACGTTTTTGTTTCCAAGTTTTATTAAACATATGTGATTACATGTAATGTTATAGAACCATAGGGAAGAGATTTTAGTCAATCCTTTTTTTTCCCCTACTGACAGCTCTTCCCCATTTTGAGGTAGTTTTTAAAATACTCTATGATTAAGATTACATTACTGAATTTTTTTTTCTATTGCTAATATTGAAATTTGTTGTCACCAGTTAAAACAGTATAAATTTTATTCTTAAAGGAGGAAGTCTGGCAAAATTGCATGTTAAGTTTTCAGAAAAGATCATCATAATAGCATTTATTTAGAATAGTTCTGCAGTCTGATTTAGAAATGTTGAAATTTGCCGTGTTTTCAATGTATACAAAAGTGTTAACAGGACAACAGATTATAAGTAATCAGCAAGTTTTCTTGAGAGAGAAAAGAACATGGAATATTTTAAAGATGCAATTAAATACTGCAGTATCAAGAGGAGGGTAATGTTGGAATTTTTGGACTGTGCTCTATTACCAAAACAAAGCAGTTCACCATTGTTAAAATATTCATATGAAAATACACAAACTAGCCTTATGTTTCTAAATTTTCTCCTCACTCCACTGGAAAATGTTTTAAAATATTAGAATGTAAGCATTTTGAATGTTTTATCATTTATATAATGGATTACTTTTGATAAATGCATTGATGAATGCAAACTGTAACATCTGGAAATCAGAGATTGAGATTTGCTGTATTTGAGTGTGTTAATACACTACAGTTGGGAGGACAGAAAGAAGAAATGTGGAGATTTCTATGCTGAGGATTTCTTTGGCTAAACTACAGGGAACACAGTGCTATTTTGAACCTAAATAAATGCAGTGGCTGGTGTCATTCCTAGATTCAGCCTGTTCATGGAATCAGTTTGCTTGTTCTGCAAACAAGTGCATCTCAAAGCAATGGACTTGTGATGGTGAGGATGATTGTGGAGATGGTTTAGATGAGAGTGATGCTATCTGTGGTAAGTAGAATAATTTTCAGCTCTGTGTCATATCAGATCATACACATGGAAAGAGACCAAGGGATCCATGAAGGCAGTGGAAAGGGAACAAGTACAGCAAGTATATTTAGCTTATGTAAGAAGATTAAGTGATGGATTGAGCAAGTTGAGCTTAAAACAGAGCAAAATAAACCCTAAGATATAATATTTTGTCTGGAGAAAATCTTGTTTAAAAAAAAAAAAAAAAAGACAAAGTCAAACAGTATGTTGAGTTGCTTGCACTGAAACTGTTGAAGATTTTCTTTCTCTCACCACTACTGTATGTGATGCACATTGTTCTCTTCAAGGTATGGGGCTGGTGCATGTGAGTTCTGAATACATATAGCCTCCTGACATAGAGTATAGTTATGTTAAGATTATGTGGTTTATAAGAGCAGTTCCTTTATTCAGGCAGTCCAAAGATAAGGCCCAGAATTGCTTTGTGAAGTTATTCTGTTGGATGATTTTCATGAATTATGGTAAATTACATTTCCTTGCAGTAAATTCAGAGAGTGAGTAAATGGAAAGTATAGGAGCTATAGTAGATTGTCAAAATTGTACTGTAAAATGCAGTCTAGCCTGTATGTTTATCATACTGTACAAAGCAAAATTTTCTTCACGTTCACATATAGTATTTTTTCAGGTTCAGTAACCTGTGCAGTGGGGACATTCAGTTGCCTAGGCTCCCATGCCTGTGTTCCTCAACACTGGCTCTGTGATGGTGAAAGAGATTGTCCTAATGGAAGTGATGAACTCTCTACAGCAGGCTGTGGTATGTGTGCATGAAAAAATGTCTGATATTTCTTTGCTTGGTGCTTTTGTCTTTATAATATCCAGATGCTGTTTGTTTCTGTACTATCTATCATACCTTTATATTGTCAAGTTTAGTAAATATTAACTAACCACATGGAGCACAGGTAACAGGATCCTTAAATGTTTTAATCAGCTTAACATCTTCAGTTTTTATTAATATATACTGACACACACCAGCTGAAAATGTGTGTGTCACATCACATATATTATACATGTTTACTAATGAAAATAAGCTGATTATTGACCACAGTTGTCTTCGTCTTCCTGAAGATGCTGCTGCATGTGAGGGAGGTTGTTCATCAAAAACAGAGATGCAATTCTGTCTCCAGTTTCTTCTCCCTAATTGTTCAGATGCCAACATCTCCCACCACATAAACTTCTGAGAATTCTGCTTCCAGTGTTCTGAGATACATTTGTATTGAATGTGTCAAAAGTTCAGTAGTAGTTTCATTAGGAGTTTTGTTTTAGAAATGTATATAAAAATGGTATAGATTAAAAATACTGAAGTAATGTCTCTCCACTGAATGCATATTCTGAGATGTATTGTTTCTAGGCTGAGATATATTTGTATATTTATGTTTTTTAAAGAACTTTTGTTCAGGAGCTGAACAAAACATAGGTAGGAAAACATAGGTAGGAAAACTATACTTTCCAAATTTATTTTCCCAGAGGCAGACCTTAAGTTGTAGACAGCATCAACTTCTGAAACCTTTTTGTGTTGCATTATGTGAGATGTTAGCTGTCTTTACTTCTTTATCTGTTTTGGTGACAATGAGCAAATTTTTCTGCCATTTATTTGTGTAACGATCTATGTATGAAGCAAGTTAAAGTAATCTACATTGAATACACTGAAACTAACTACTTGTCATTTTTCTGTAAGAAAATGGCTCTATACCTTATTCTTCTCATTTTCATTTTTATGTACTGTATTTTCTTTAGCTCCTAATAACACTTGTGATGAGAACGCTTTCATGTGCCATAACAACATCTGCATTCCCAAACAGTTTGTATGTGACCATGATGATGACTGTGGAGATGGATCAGATGAATCACTGGAATGTGGCAAGTATAATAAAAATAGTATAAACAAAAAAATTCCACACTGTAAACTATAGGACCTTCTGCAAGGTTTGTTACTTTAAAGACATTATTGCAAAAGAAAGCTCTTTACTTTCTTGCATCAAATTCAACTTGATATTAACTTTGAGCTGGAGCTGCAGTGATAAATTATTTCCTATGTTGTGACTTCCAGCTAACTGCTAATGAGCTTTAAAAGCATTTTAAAATGTGCTGTCTACGATTTATTCTTCATTAGGTATATCCATTTTTATATATCTTTTTGTATTTTATCTCTATGCATGTTTTTCTATCAAATAGTGAAACATCTTTGTCATGGGTATCATTGTAGTTAGATATAAAAGTATGACATGTGAACATTTAATTTTCACCATTTGTATATTTTTATGGTTATTTATTTTATATGAATGTGTCTGCACAGAGTATCTTGACAATACACAGCAACACTCATCCATAGAGATAGTATTTCTGGAAAATACAGAGCAGATATTCTGTCCCAAAATAAATCATTTATTATCACACTCATGTTTGTGCAGTTAAAATCTCTATTGCTTGTTTACCTCTGTTAATTGTATGCAGAGATGAGAACTGAAGCAAGGGATTGTTAGCTATTCATTTTAGGCATTGCTGTTGTACACACTACCTGAAGTGTGTTTATACGTAAGTGATGTAAGTAGGCATCCAAAGATAATAAGAAAAGCATTTTTTAGTACAGTGAGTAAAAAATTTTCATGTGTAGCTTTAATCTAACATATTATAGAACAATATAGAAAAGTAAGATATTGTAGCAAATAAGCACTTATTGGTTTGTTATTGATTTACTAATGGCATACAATTAACTGGAAATCAATGAATTGTACATTCAGTATAAATAGCAACAAAAAAATTGATAGATCATGGTACACCTGTAAAATGTTAATATACCTCTGTTGTTTCTACACACCCTTCTATAACTAATCCCCAGAAGTTCTGAATACAGACATGCACAGACACACAGAGCAGTTAAACGCACCTTCTCTTTTACCCTGGCACATGGCATTACAAGTATTGTGCCCTCTGCATAGCCCTGCAGCACACCTCTCCTTCTGGGGTTGTGGATGCTCTCCCTGTGTGCATTCCTGCTGCTCCCTCCCTACGACCCACTAATCCATGGAGGACTGCAGCTTTCCATGAGATCAGATACACACCAAGTTGCACCATGCTACCTATTTTGGGTGATCAAAGTGCACAGTTTAAACTCCCATTGGTACCTTAACAGCTGTTGTTGTCTAGACCATTTTGCCTAAAGTAATCTGTGAGATCATACCCTATCTTTGTTGACATATGATGTAGGTAAAAGAGGAAAAACACTTTCAGAGGGCTCCAAATTATTTTGAATTCCTACTGATCATTATAATTGATGTAGTAACATATTGCATTTTGAAAATGGTGCATTGACAGATTTCAAAATGATAACTAAAGATACAAGAGGTACAAAGCTCTTGATGTAAAGTGATATCGCATCCCAGGCAGTCAAATGTCATATGCCATCTGCTATCAGAAACAAGCTATACTATGTAACAGGAAATGTAGTAATTAGAAAAAAGGCCCGATGTTAACTTTCTGCTTCTCTAATTTGTCTCTTACCAGTGCTTATTTCAGATGTTCACAGCCTCGATATTTAAAACAAAGCTTCAGTGGTTACTATATTTTGGATTCAAAATTTTTCATATTAAAATCTTCATTTTTGTCAAGAGAAAAGAATGTTAAACTTAATTTGATGTAATTTGGATTTAAAAAGGAAAGTTGCTAAATTTTTCTTACTTTATAACCAGAATGAGTGTTGCTATGTAATTCTTCCTTTTTAATCGTATGTAGTTTGTATTTTTTTCTTGAGTTTTAAACAAAATCAAAACTTGCTTACAAGGTTCTCTTAAAGGACTACAGGTTATTTGAGACAGAATTTATATGCATATAATACAGGAAAATGAACAGTTTTCCCAAACAGGAGCACAAGGTTTTTAGTAGTTGATTTGCTGTAATGAATCTTGCAAGTAAATATCTTTCAAATAGAAAAGTGTCTGAAAAGTGTTCAAATTTCACATTTCAAAACTGAATAGAAAAAAACTAAATTTGTGCTGACTTTTCCAAAATTTTTAAACTCTACATTAAACAACTGTGTTGTAAGAAACAAATGTTATTATGATTTTCTTTTAATAATCCATTTTAACTTTGAAATGTATAAATTTTATATATATTTATTTTGTGAAAGTCTTAGAAAATGCATGCTTAGAATGGTTGAAATGATTCTGCATGTTTCAAAGAGAATGCTTGTGAGTTATAAGAGTGTTGTAAAACTACTTGGTGAGTATAATAATTTGTAAAATATCTGCTGGAAAACTATTTCCTGATAGTAGGATAAAGTTAAATTACTTACCGAAACTACTTAGGAAAATATGTTTATGCTTACGTGAGAGCTATGTAAGTATGTTTTGCATTGGTGGGAATTGTTTCAGGACTAGACACTGTGACATAACAGATATTTGATTTTTCTCTTTCTTGGTACATACTCATATAAGCAGATAATACTTTTTATCTATTTATGGAACAAAAGACTATTTTAATTTATTGTGTATATATAGAATTGTATAAATTGTGTGTCAAAAATTTTAGAGTATGAAATATTGATTAGTGGATTTCTAGGGTATCGTCGCTGTCATCCTGGGGAGTTCACTTGTGCTGATGGAAGATGCCTGTTAAATTCCCAATGGCAATGTGATGGTGATTTTGACTGCCCAGACCATTCTGATGAAGCACCTATAAACAAAAAGTGCAAAAGTTCAGGTCCGTATTTAAGTTTTTCAATAACTTGTGTAGTCTTTCTTTTTGGATAACAATAGTTTAGGATTATAGATAGGCAAATATAAAGCATCATACCTTAATACACAGTGTGTTTATGGTAATATTCCTTTCCCTGTGTTTTGTAAGAAGAATGTGTTGTCAATCTTGTACATCCAAAACCTCAGTTAACTAAGTTAGAGTAACAGAACTGCTAGTTCAGTAATGCATAACTTCTATTAGTACTAAAACAAGATAATTAATATAACATTAATGCAATTATCATCGATTCAAATTTTATTGCCTTAAAAATATTTAGTATTCACATAGAAGTAGATTCTTAGTTGATTCTTTCTATGGTAATCAGCAGTTTATTAGTAAATTAGTGAGCAGATATAATTGATTTTATCAGTATTTTAATGACATGACTAAATTTGATAAAGTCTTTCTGATTTTTAAGTGGTAAGTGCATTTGGATTACACATGATATCGTATTCTGTGGCTTTTTGAGAGACTAATTCTTCTGTCCAGATCTTATGATTTTATTGCACAGTAAATCTTTATAATAATTTTGATGGAAATCACTCATTTGTTTTGAGGTAAGGCAACATGCCTGCTTAATATTTAAGTGATCTAATTCTGATTTTAGGAACTTGAATGTAGGATTGACCTGTAGATGTGCACACGTTTTAAATTAGGAAGGTACATTTTACCTCTTTGTACTGAAGTCAGACTTAGAATTCCCAATCTTTGATGGAACTATCATTACATTTGTACTGCTAACCTCATACTAATGTGTAAAAATAAAATGGAGATATCAAAAATTGTAGTATTTATTTGATAAAAATGATCCAAGTGATGGAACACCTCCACTACAAGGACAGACTGAGAGAGCTGGGGCTGTTCGGCCTGGAGAAGAAAAGGTTCTGGGGTGACCTGAAAGCAACCTTTGAGTATCTGAAGGGGGACTGTAAGGAAGAACGAGACAGGCTCTTTATCAGAGTCTGTCTTAATAGAACAAGGGGAAATGTTTTCAAACTAAAAGAGGGGAGATTTAGATTGGATATAAGATAAAAGGTTTTTTGCAATAAGGGTAGCGAGGCACTGGAATATGTTGCCAGAGATGTGGTGGATGCTCCATCCCTGGAGGCATTCAAGGTCAGGCTGGACCAAGGTCTGAGCAACCTGATCTAGCTGTAGATGTCCCTATTCATTGTAGAGAGGTTGGACGAGGTGACCTTTAAAGGTCCCTTCCAACTCAAATGATTCTGTGATGAAGCACGTATTATGGCTGAAATTTCAAACCTTAGGGAGTACCTTAGGAGTTTCTGTTACTAGTCTCTTGACAGTTCTACTGAAGATCTTAAAGTTATGAACATGCAGAAAAGTTTTCAGATAATCTCAGAAACTGCAAATGAATTTTACAAACTTTCAAAGCCTTGGGATTTGGATGATATAGATGGTGACACGTGAATTTGTAGCTATGTCTAGCAGTGCTCCCTGTTTAACGATCTGACCTTTTCTAATCTAAGTCATTTGTTACGGGAGAAAAATTCCCTGAAGTTATCGTGTATTTCAACTTTAGTTCTCCTTTTAATTTTTCCAAATCTAACTTTTAAATCTAATTACAGAAATTCTCCTAAAGAAGAACAGACTATTTTAATTAAGTCTAGTTCTGTATGATAGTGACAGTTCAGTGTTATCAGTGTAACTTTTTGTACTGCTGATTTGTTTTACATCCAGTACATAATATCTAACATATTTATTAGATTTCTTGTTTTTAATAAGTCATTTTGGCTTGTTCTTTGTAATATTCTAAGAAAGACAGTCAATCTCGTAAATACACTGATCAATTTCAACCATGTTTTTCTAAGATGTGAGGTTTCTTTAGGTTTTCCAAACAGGGAAAAAACTGATAATAGTGTCCTCTGAAAGGGAAATGCTTTAGAATAGTCAGTCATGTTACTGAACACCACAGCATTCATGGGAGAGAGAAACCATCCTTTCTGTTTTGCAAACTTACATTTTGTGCAGAGATAAGGTATAAGATTCTTAATTAAATGAAAACAAATGTATAGGAGAATTGACACATTTTCCAGGAGAGGAATGAACCTTTAAAGAATGGAAAGGCTTTATATTACTTTCATTAAGAAATGAATATTCAATTTTTACACAATTGCTTATTCTTTTGTGCACACGTTGCAGCTGGTCCATGAGAAAATTAATTCCAAATACTAATAAACTACACAAAGCTGTGTCCTGTTTTTCTTTTCCAGAGCAGTCATGTAACAGCTCTTTCTTCATGTGCAAAAATGGCAAATGTATTCCTCAGAGCGATGTTTGTGATAACAAAGAAGATTGTAGTGATGGCTCTGATGAGAAAAGCTGCCACATTAATGAATGTCTCAGTAAGAAAGTTAGTGGCTGCACTCAAGACTGTCAGGATCTTCCTGTTGGATACAAGGTGAATTTCTATAAAACACGGTGTTATTCAATGTGAATTCTTAATTCTTAACTGTTTCTTAACTGTTCCATGATTGCAATAAAGCCCCAATGTGTCATACCTCCTTGTAATGAAATGTCTTACCTGCCATAGTAAAAAGAAATTTTTACTTCCAGTAAGCAAACAATTGTCAATGATATAAAATAATAATGATAATAATAATAATAATAACAATGGTGCAGTACGTACTTTAAACCTATGGACAAGAACATACACTTCCTCATATGTAACAAATTATGTTGATACGTATAGAACACTGAAAAAGAGTCAGTAGTGAAAGAGGGAAACGTAAGAGTGAATAGCAGGCATAGCAGTTTTCTCCTTTTTTTTTTTTATTTCTCCTAAGGCAAAGACACTAACATAAATAATAGAACAAAATATAATTGCCTTAGTTTCAGAATAAAACCTGTAGTTGCCTGTGTGTGATTGTGTTCGTTGAATCTTGAATCCACTCTTGAATCCACTTGAAGTGGACTTGAATCCACTCTTGGGGCTTGCAACACAGGAATCCTTCCTGCATGTTCTGTAAACCCTAACCACTGCACTAACCTAAAAATAGGAGATGAGGATGGGAGAGATATATTTCAGGGTTTTAGCTCTGAAGTATCACTAACTGCACACCCGAACTTTTCACTTTTTTTAATGGAATATTGGCCTGCTAAGATCTAAATAAAATTTGACTAGTGAACTGAAGACTAGGCTGGGTATAGCAAAAGCTCTGATAAAGTAGCATTATGTAGATAACATGCCATGGGTCTCTGCAGAGAACAATACAGAGAATACAGGAAGTAACCTGATGTGCAATTGCTCATTGATGAAAATCTGCCCTTATTTCAAGGAAGCTATGTTGCTTGACTATAGTGATTATATCCAGTGACTGTAACTCTTTTAAATTACCACAGATTAATTGCTTGTAGTTCTGAGGAGATCACACAGCTCTAAAAGCTTAATGAAAATTAAAACAATTTTAAAACTCTGAGCTTCTTTCAATTATTTTTTTAAATCCTTACATACAAGTTAATTTATTTTAAACCAAGGTGAAATAGCATCATCTCATCTTCTGTGAAATAGAAAAGATAATCTCATTTTATATTGTCTCATTTTTATGCAGTTATACTGACATTTTTAATATTTTCCAGTAATAGTGGACAAATTCCATGATCTGCTTCCCGAGTATGTTTAAAAAACTGTCTTTATAGTGCTTACTTCATTTGGCCACCAATTTCTTCTGATAATTATTTGCTTCTTTTAGAACTTTCTTCTGATTGAAATCATTTGGTATTGATTTGATATATGATGCTAACATGTTCAGAAGATAACAAAAAGAGTCAGCAAGTAATTCAACATGAATGTTTTTATTTATTTATTTATTTATTTATTTTTGCAGTGCAAGTGCTGGCCTGGATTCCAGCTAAAGGATGATGGCAAAACATGTACAGATATTGATGAATGTTCATCTGGATTTCCCTGTAGCCAGCAATGCATCAACACATATGGAACCTACAAGTGCTTGTGTGCAGATGGGTATGAAGTACAGCCTGATAACCTAAATGGCTGCAAATCCCTTTCAGGTACTTATTTATTTATTTATTTATTTATGATCCATGACTGTATCCAAAATAATTTGCTATTTCTTAGCTCCAAATTCTGTTTTGTTCCCCTTATGTGCAAGATAAGCAGTTACTTCAAAGCACATTACTTCAACAAATAGTAGGAATGTTAATTGAATGTCTGAATGTACTAAGAAATTCTTTTTTTAGCATGTATTGTACTCAAATAATTTTTGTGGAATAGTTACAGTGGATTATGATAGTCTGAATTGTTATTTTTATTAGAAAAAGTGTCAGGACAGCTAAAAAAAATCACTTAATTCTACTTCTGAATTGCTTAATAATAGCAGTATGTTTATGTAAATGACTTTTGCTGTTTTATTTCATCTACTTTAGAATACTAAACAGTCCAGTATTTTAATGTGTACATGGTAAAATAAGACACAGGAACATATAACAGAGATTGCAAAATCCATTACTCCTGTAGAAAATAAAATCCCTCACTCTTATATGTAATAAACAGTAAAGTTCAAGATATATAAGAATATTGTTTATTTCTTCACACCTCTCTACATGTCCCTGATGTTATTTCTATGTACTTCAGTGAGTAGGATTCATTAGATCAGTGAAAGTGTTTCTTTTAGCAGAAAAGAAACAAAAAACCCACTACTGCTTTCTGCTGGATTTTGTTCATAGTACAGACAATCTTCAGCTTGAGCAGTCTTATTCTAGCTTTGCAGAATTATTTTTATTAATGTTCACTTGTTATTTTTGCTTAATTTTTATCAAAACCATCTATTTTGTTTCTAAGTGGTATGAGAACTGGAACTTATGTTTCCCTCATGTTCCTGTCCAGGTACATGGACATCCCCTGGTTCCTGTCTCTGAGTAATCAGAGAAAGCACAGGAGGGGGTAGAGATACAGGATCCAATTTTTACTTTACTGCTATCTCTCTCATCTTGCAAGCCACTCGCGCCTTCAGAAGACATAGATTGCTCAAATGAGAGGGGGAACTGAAACACAGAATTGGACATTTGTAGACTAGAGTTGTATTATATTTGACTTCGTAAGTGATAATGACAAAGCTGCTTGTGCTGTGGCAAGGATGGCTTGTGCTGAGAGGAGCTGCCAACATGCAAACGTTTGGCATAATGCTGATTTCTTGCATAAATTGCCTTGAGGTCTTTACAACAGAGCAGAGCCTTTACAGGCTTTCTCCATAACTCATTAGCAGTCTGCGCTGAGGGTGATGCCTCAGATCTTTTCCGAATTGAAGAATGTCTCGAGTTAAACATAGGTGAGATAGTACAAGGTATTCAGTACAAGAGCAGAGTAGGCTGGACAGCACGTTACATCTCGGAATGTACCAACTGTAGATACGAGTCTTAAACACATTTTCTATTATTACTATTTTTTTTTTATATCAGTCTGTTAATAGAACGAAAATAAAGACAGACTTTTTTTTTTTTTTTTAACTTTTACAACTATGTATGTCAGTCTCAGAGGTGTTTCAAAGTGATGGCATGATTGAGTATCTGAAGGAACATTGTTCAATAAGTTAGAAAGCCAGAGGTAAATAAATAAATAAATAAAAATAAAAAGCCATATCTGGCTTTAGTTCAGAATTAGAAAATCCAAGTTTGTCCAAATAGCTGTTTCTTTATGTCTAAAGTGTTCACAGTCTTGAATTCCCAAAAGGAATATTAAAAATGTGTTTGGTTTGCAACAGAAAAAGAAATAATCATCATCTTAGTGATAATTTGAAAATGTTCAAATTAGAACAAGTGGTTTGAAATTTATTTTAAATTTAATCACTGACATTAAATTAGCCTAAAACACAGTATGGTTCCCATTTTACAAAGGCAAAAAATTAAATTACATTGAAAGATATACTAATTGATTGCCTGGCTCATTTTTATACTGCATCATTGATCTTTCTAGAAACATTTGAATGTTTTAAATATTTCTTTCATCCATGACATTGATCAGAGCATGTAACATTTATTTTTCAAACCATCTGTATTTCAACATTGTATTCCTGATTTTCCATAAATTAACGTAAAAGCTAGTCTAATATATTCTTTCTCCCGGGGTTTAGATGAGGAACCTTTCTTAATTCTGGCTGATCATCATGAAATAAGAAAAATTAGCACTGATGGATCCAACTACACTTTGTTGAAACAGGTATAATCGTAGTACCATGCTCTAAGTTTAACTCAATACTTTTATTCTTATTTAATGTGTGCAACTGACAGAAATATCATCCTACAATTGGCATTGTATGCAACACAGAACAACTGCAATACCTTCACAGTTTTAATTATATTTTAAATTGACTGTTTTATCTGAGTTTTAGATGATTAAGTATCAGGCAGTTGTTTCGTCAGACATTCTGATGTACCAAAAATTATGTTATTTATGATCCTCTTCCATTGTAATATGTTTTGAAAAAAAATTATGTTATATTTTAAATATATATATCTACATATTTATGGCCATGTATTATTTGGGCTAATTACTGTCAGAATCTGAATCTGTTTTTTGATTTACATAAATACAATTCCAATATTTGCAGTATTACAATGCATGAACACATGTTCTTGGCTAAATCTGATTCTTTGTGCAATTATTCTAAATTATTATGCAAAAAAACCCTATTGTTTGGGGGAAAAAAAACTACAAAAATAGTTGCCCAGTTGCCTAGTGAGTACAGAGCTATCATTTTAGCAGTTTCTGCTCTGCTTCTGTGCTTCACCTAAGTGTAGTTACTTACCATAGGTTAGAGTTCCAAAATATGTTTTAATGAAAACATCTATTTCCTTGAATACAGTTGAAAAAGACTAGAAAATCAGTTATGCCAGTCAATAGCATTAGGCTTTTTGTGAATTCTTGTGTCAGTAAGCTGTGCATCTTAATGTCACAAGAGAGGTATTTAGATTTTCACAACAGTAGTTGCACAATTAATCATCTTGCATTAATCATTTGAATTTATTTAAGCATAGCAAGCATTTCATCTGTTCTTCTGAAATCCTTCTGACTTCTCATTTACATCTCACTGCCTCTCCTCTTTTGCTGGTATATCTATTGCTAGCAGCCTTTGAAAAGAGGGGAGCAACAGGAAATTTTCTTTATGGTTGGTGCTGACATACTGGCTCAGAGCTTTATCTGTCTTGAATTTAATGGACTCCTTTTCACTGCATCAGGGACAGTGTAGCTCCAGCCATTGAAAAGAATCTGTAGTTTCCACATCGTATCAATTTACTAGTCTAATATATACCTCAGCTTATGAAGCCTTTGATGCCTTGAAAAACAAGGCATTTTTGAAAATACACAGATTTGAAAGCCAAAGAGGGAGCTATACCAGCAGAACAGGTGAGCTGTCTTCCTCATGAGGACATCTTTTTGTCCCTGCAGTGGTACAATGATTCAGCTCTAACCCTTTCTCAGACATCTGCCAGATGAAGGCAAATACCAGAGCTGCTCTGGCAAAGGAGCAAAACCGCCCTTCTCTGTGCATTTGATCTGTGCTTTGTCATTCTAGCAATTGTTCATATAAACTCAGATTACAGGAGCTGAAAGAAGGAATTCGTTCAGTCTTCTCTGAGTTCTTATGTATCAGCCTTTTCCTCTTTTTTTTTTTTTATTTTCACCAAATGTACATAAACAGTTGAACTGTTTGAATATCTCACGTATGTTCTTTGCCTTCCATTTCCTTCACTCGTAGTCATAAAAATCCATAGAGTTTCCATATGCGAAGTAGGCAGAATCTTTTCTCTCATTATTAGTAGTTATATCTATTTTTCTTTGGGAGGGGCACACCAAGAGGACCACAAATTTTGGACTAGGATATGGTATGCTGCATGTAACAGAAACAAACAAAACCACATATTTGAGATGAGAAGTTAATGCAGCTGATGCCATCTAAAAATTTCAGCATTTCTTCTAAAAGCAGACTAGATGAGAAAATACAAAGAATAATGCGAGAAGGACTTGAGACTGATATCCAGAACAGGAAGTGGAGATGTTGTCTGGACAGAGAACTCCGTTGCAAACATACAGAAACAATTTTATTTGCAGTTGACTTTCTGATAAGTATTGGAACTAAACTCAGCCAAAATAAAATACTTGAAAGCAAAGACGTGAAGGCAGTGAAATTCTGTTATCAGTCTGGATACTTCAAAAATGTGTAGTGTTACTAAATATGCAGGTATAATGCTCGTTTTTCACAAGTTACTTACTTTGATTTCTAAAATGTTATAGATTTTTGGTAGTCTTTTGTAGTCATTCATCTGTGATCTCCTTTGTTAAGAACTTGGAGTGGGACTTTATCTGTAGGTACATTTGTGCTTGTAGTAGAAAAAGAGACAGAACCATTGTTTTGCAGTACAAGTGTGACTGCCAGAGCTGCAGCTGGTTTTATGTAGAACTCTGCGTGCATGAATATGTGATTTTTGAAAATGAGAGTGGTCCTCCAACACTGCATTGTTTCAAGCTTTCTTTACTCATGTTTTGTGCTACCTGATCACTCTTTTCCTCTACATTTTGCTCAAAAGATAGATTTACCTTATTACACTGTAGTTTGCAGATAAGCTACATATCACTTTCAAGGCAATTAAATGTTGTTCATTGTTTAGAGCTGGCTAGTCCAGAGCATTCCTTCTACAGCTATGAATTTCATTAACAAGGGAGGTTGCCTATATACCTGAGAGTAGAAGGTCATTGGGCTGATAACAGAATTGATGAACTGATCTTGTGTTTTTATAAGTGCAAACTACATCTATTCTTTTTGCTGTTGCTACTCTATCATTGATTGATAACAACATCTAACGTAATATTAAGAATAACTATGATTTCACTACAAGTCAGAATGCTAAGCAGATTATAAGGCAAGGCTTTTCTGTTCTCAGATAAGAAAATGAGGGTCATCATTTGAAAGCAATACCTCTGTTTCTTATCTGCCATTTGGGATGAAAAGCCATTATTACATGACTACACTTTCCAACCTATAGGATTACCTCAGCTATGATTACCACTCTTTCTTTTGGTGCAGTGGCTTAGTAATTGCAGCCATAGGAGGCTTCCAGATGCCTGCTGCATATCTAACTTTCACACTTCAAGTACATACTACATATATGTGTGTGTGTACTGTAGTATAGCATCTGAGAATTCAAAACCTCCTTATTCAGGAATCAAAATTCATGCTTTTCTGAACAGTACAGTTTATAATTCCTATTTCACTTTTATTAATAGTAAAAAGTAACTCCTAAAGATACTAGATTTTGTGCTATTTCTGAGTTTATTTTTCTAAAAAGAGTATCTTCTCATTTTCCAGATAGCTGATATTCCTGTGTAGGATGGTGTTTTACATTCAGTTGTGAGATAGTATTATAGTGCTTACGTGAAACGGAAATGATTGTCAAAGTAATGCCAAAGGCAGAAATTAACAAAAAGATTGGGCAAAAGTTAAAGTATTTACTGAAAATTTCATTTTGATGTTAGAAATTGCAAGTGTCGCAGCTTCATTTAGTTTCAAGTCAGCTGAATTTTTGGGGTGCAACAATTTTGTCACCATATTTCTCTGTTATAATTTTTATCTTTTTTTGATTGTTCAGAAATAATGTACATTAGGGAGAGGTACTCAAAAATAGCAGTCAGTAAAATAAAGCATTTTGATGACTATTATATGCAGAAATATTTTGCATTGTGAATGCTATTGAGTATTTTGTATTCAAACTTACTTGAACAAGTGGACTTGATTTTTTTTTTTTCACCTCATTTTTAGGGACTAAACAATGTGATTGCAATAGACTTTGACTATAGAGAAGAGTTCATCTATTGGATTGATTCCAGCAGACCAAATGGCAGTAGGATAAACAGAATGGGTTTGAATGGAAGTGACATCAAGGTAATTGTTAATTAATAATTTAACAATTAGAGTTAATTTTTTTCTAGTATTTTTGGAAAATCTCTTTGATGGTTGTAATCCAAGTTGTGAAGTTTGCGTATGTGCATACATATATATGCACACAGCATGATCTAGCAACTCATAGTAAAATTAAATTGCACTTGGATCTTGTCTGGCATAGAGGTAGGGAGTAAGAGGACTGCATTTATGAGCTAAATTCTATATGATTTAACTGACAGTTGACAGAATTTTTACTTCAGTGGGGTTTACAGCAAGCCAAAGAAGAAAGGTTTATAAGTAGGTAAGCTGTGTAAATATACCGATGTATTATTTCCTTATTATTTATTTTTCACCTTGGTTTTCAGTATAGGTTTATCTCATTCCGTCTTCATTGGGAAAGAAAATAACTCAGTGTCTTTGCTAAGAATTATCCAGGGTAAAACCATGCTCTCATTTTTGCACAGCCTCTCTGTTTTGTCTCTATACTGGAATAAGTTCACAAATCCACTATTAAGTACACTTACATTTTTCTTGAAGTTGTTACATGTAGTAAGGAATTCTTTGCTTCCTCTTATGTCTGACCTTTTTGTTAAACAAGGAACATATGAGCAGCAACATACCCTGTGAGTTTTGTTCCATCATTGTATGCTGGTATATCACACAGAGAAAAAATATTGAAAATTAGTGCATTTAATTTTCATGGCAACATTTCTGTATTTTTCATTTGAGAAATTTGACCCAGATTTAGCCTCAGAAAGCTAAGAATTGTGCAAAAATACTATCAATAATTATATATTGCAATTGTCTGATATCAGTAACTTGCTATCTTTTCAAATGATAACTTTAGGAGGTGTCCTTGCCCATAGCAATGGGGTTGGAGCAAGATGATCTCTGAAATCCCTTCCAACCCAAACCATTCTATGACTACGATGCTGTGATTCTAACAGATTACTTTAGTATAAACTTAGGAAATGATGTTGCAAAGTAGTTTCCCAGTAAACTCAATTTATTTATTATTGTCATGAAAGAGATGGGCAACATTTTTCCTTGAGTACAAATTTCTAATTTTATTACTTAATATAAGTAATACCATTCAGCATACTACCTCTGAGTTGCCTTTTAGAAGATGACATTTTTTCATCATGTGAACTGATCTAGTACTAGATCTGGAGGTTGGTGACCCTGCCTGTGGCGGGAGGTTGGAACTTCATGATCTTTGGGGTTCCTTCCAACCCAGGCCATTCTATGATTCTAATAAAAATATAAGTCTATCTTTGAGGATCTGATAATGGAGAAGCCTAGTCTCCATTCAATGAAAAACAAACACAATAAGGGATTTTTTTTTTTTTAAGTCAAAAGGACACAAGATAAAAGATGCAAACTTATTAAAACTTACTGCATAGTGCAGAGGTTGGAAATTTGATATTTACTACATGCTATTCTCCATTCTCACTCACTATAAGGCAGCATTGTACTGGTTTTGCTACTTTCAGAAGTGTCATTACTTCAAAAGTGTCAGTGTTTAACAAAGAATAATACCTGTTTTTCTCTGTGTATCACTGTGTCAGATATCCAACAGCTCAGTATTTTGACATATTTAACTGTTTAATTCTTACCCCTTTTCCAATATATATAGATGGTAAATTTTTGTAATTTTTACTTTTCTAGGTAGTCCACAATACAGTTGTTCCCAATGCACTGGCTGTCGATTGGATTGGGAAGAATCTATATTGGTCTGATACTGAAAAAAGAATTATTGAAGTGTCTAAAGTTAATGGCTTATATCCTACTGTCCTTGTGAGCAAAAGGGTGAAGTTTCCTAGAGATATCTCCTTAGATCCTCAAGCTGGGTATGAAACAACTGTTTTGCAGTGATTCAAGGTTTTGTAATGTGTTGTTTTGTTTGTTTGTTTTTGATAGAAAGGTAACTGTAATACAATATTTGTGGTAAGTTTGGTAGTGATGACATTTGTGCAGGATCTGAGATTCATGTAGTCTAATCTGAGCAATATAATTTGTAGGTATCAAGCCTAAGCAATTTAAATGAATTTTTTACTAGTTCATAGTGATTTTGTTAAAAGGTCATCTAACATGAGGACTGCTGTTCAAAACCTGTATATTTATCACACTCCTTTACAGATAGATCTAGAAAAATACCCAAAGCTATCTAGAAAATGCAAACATCATAGAATAACTATCAATATATTCTTGAAGTCAACTAAATTAATTAGTTATTGTTACTTTTGCATTTCTAAACCAAGCAGCTGTTGTATTTTGGTTTTTTAGGTACTTGTACTGGATTGATTGCTGTGAGTATCCTCACATTGGCCGTGTTGGTATGGATGGTTCCAGTCAAACTGTTGTCATAGAAACACAGATATCAAGACCTATGGCACTTACAATAGATTATGTCAACCACAGACTGTATTGGGCTGATGAAAATCATATTGAGTTTTCTGACATGGATGGATCTCATAGACATAAAGGTTGGTCAAACAGCTACCTTGTTGGGTTTTTTTGTTGTTAGTTTGGTAATTTTCAAATTGAAAGCGCTTTGTATGTTACTTATAAATATGTAAAAACTCTACTTTAAAACTTTTTTGCAGCCTTTTGATATATCTTCCTTCTTACCAACATTTTAAAAGCCACTTTTCGTATTTATTTTATGTTATGAGTATGAATCACTTTAAAACATACATTCAACATTTTAAACATGTCCATGAAAAAAATGTCAAATGCAAACAGGAACTCTAGGAACAGACTCAGCAGAATCCAATGTCCTGTTGATTCTTTACTTAAAAGTATACTTGTAACAGGTGTTCTTGACCAAATCCTAAACCCAGAGAAATTTGACTGTTGAAAGTGGAAGGGAAATGTCATGGTTTCTTGTGCTACAATATGGCTAAAAGCAGCTTTTATTCCAGCCTGAGAAAGCCTGGAAAGTTTCCTCAGCATGAGTCAGTAAGCAGGCTAGTATTACAAGTGTAATTCAGGGCTTTCTTTGGTAGATGGATTGCATAATAACTTCTGAAATACTTGTGCTTGCGCAATGAGCTATTTTTTTTTTATCTGTGTTCTGCTTCTCACGTACAAGATAATTAAAAAGCTAGTGTCTTTTATCTATAAAGTTTTTTTTAAAAAAATGTTTTACACTGTGATGAGTACTTCTCATATTCCAAATGTTATAATTATGGTATAATCTTACACTTAAATTCAAATATATGAAATACTTAGTATTATTTTTTGATTTTTTTTTTTTNAAACAGTTACTTGAGCTTCCTTGCACAAGCTCTGCCCAAACTTCAGAATTGATGTTATCCAGGTAAAACTTATGTATTTAGGTGTTTTTAGGCTTTTATCTCATAACGAGTGCCTCCAGGTTTTCTCTGAACCAGAGCTCATGAAATGACTGCTTTATTTCCAGATCGGAGCTTTGCTCTGGGATGAAAAACAGAAAAAAATGTTTTCTAGCCCTTGCACTTAAGAAGAATAAGTTGTAAACAGATAAGGAACAATTCAATGATGGTATTTTGAAATTCTAGATTAGAGAGATTACAACAAAAGCTGTAAACATTTTCATTAACCTCAACATTAAATTTCTTGGTTTTGGTAGCGATTACAGGACAGTTTAATCATGCTAGCCTGCTCACCTAAGCAGTACTTAGTTCCCTGTCTTCAGGCTAACAGTCTGTTTTTCTGACAGATTAAGCAAGGCTCCATACCCTTCTTGACGTTGTTTCACATTCTGCTATCCTGCTATGTAGTTCTCATACAATTATCCTCTTGCATGGATCTTCAATGGAAAGAAAGAAATAATGGCCGCACCTAACTGCAGTTGTCACATCTTTGTCAGTTTTTCCTTCAACCTGAATGTTTCAGAACTTTTCTTTCTCAGGAAATGTCAATAGATTTCAGGATATGTCTACAAAATAACAGTTACACTGTCTTTGGTGTCCTTTGCCTTGATCTCCAGCCTGTGGGTTTCCATTGACCAAGTGGATGCAATCAGCTTCACCTGCTTTTATATTCACAGAGTTAATCTCTTCCACAGAAGATACACAAACCTGGAGAAGGAGGAAATTTGTCACAAAGACACAGCTGGTAACAGTACAGAGCAGCTTCGCTGCTAGCAACACCATCACCCATTTTAGACAGCTGAATGCATTTATGAATTCTTAACGAGCATGTCTGACTCCCTAATTAATACAGTGAAAGTGTTGGAATTGAAGTGTTTCTGGGCATTCTGTTGATTGTTAGGCCTGATAGTTTTATCATGACCATTTGGGAATGAAAATTGATAAAAATTTGGTAGCACAGAAATACCCGAGGCAAACTTACAAGTGACTGTGACTTCGTGTAAACCTGTTATATTACTTTTAAGAACATAGTTCTTACAGATGATGTATAAAAGATTCAAGCAAGAATAAACTTTGGTTCTGGGAGAAAGATCCTATGGTATTTATATTAAGTGGGGTGAAGATCTCCTCTTTAGCTAACAATGTTTGTCACTTTCTGTTATCAGATGCTTCTCTCAAAATATGGCTATCGAAGCAAAATCAAGTTTGTAGAAAAATGTGTGTGGATTTAACAAAGAAGTGGTGGAATTCTTGGCGTTTGAAATGTATCAAACATATCTGTAGATGCGCCGAAGAGTGCTTTGAGAATTGTGTATATCTACTTCATAATGACCAACTTATATTTAATCAGAACATTTTTGTTGCTTCTCCTGGAACAAAATGCCACATAAATTTTTCATGTCTTCATGTTTCTGCACAAGACTAGGAACAATTCTGGAAGATAAAATTTAACCATTGCAAATTAATTGTCTTTATAATGGAAACTCGAGGAAGTTCAACAGCTTGATTTTAAAGGAAGTAAAACATAGTGATCCCTTCTAGCTTTTTAATACAAGAAACTGTAATCCGTCAATAAGTGCTTAAATAAGAAAGATGGGTTTCATATCTTTTGATAACTGTGTTTCTTGAAGATGTATTGTTCACATGGATCTCATGGTCTATTTTTCTTTTGTCATTCTGAGACACTTTTTATTGTCAAAGTTAACTAACGGATGCTTGAGCTTATTCTATCCTTTGTATTTTCAAATGTAGAAGAAAGATGAAGGCGCAGATATGATGAGAATAAAATACATGCTCATGGAGCAGATAAAGTCTAAATGGGAATTGTGAGCAATGCAATCTGAAGTGCTAGTTATTGTAAGCTAAGTATTTTTTTTCTGCTATTTCTATGCCTTTTGAGGATACAGCTAACTTGCGTGAGGTTTTTTTCTGAGAATATGTTGTTTGAATCTTAAATTATCTTTTACAAAACATTTCAGAAAATGCCACAGAGACTTCACAAGATCCACAAAATAAATCTCATGCTAGAATGGGTGAATCTTTAAATGGATCATAAAGAGATATTTTTGTGATTTTTATGTACTTTGTGCTAGAAACTTCTTAAGGACAAACAGAATAATTTTAGCCTAACTTTTGATACTGTGTCTGTTAAGCTAATGGTTGTTTTTTCATGCAACCATGCCTTTCTTAAGTTTTGGAAATTTAGATCTTAATTGTAACACTTTTTACAACAAGTATTTTTTGTTTCTTTCTTATGAATTTTAAAGATTTTCAGGAAAAGAGAACATCTGCTGCTTTTCTCTTGTAAAATTCAATTGAGAAGTGGGCTTTTATGATTGTCAAGAGAGTACTACTAAGAACTTTGAAAACATACTAACTAGGCCAGAAATCTTACACTACTTGGGAGCTCTTCTTGATGCTAGGGGCAGCAATGACCTTGCTTATCTATTTGAAGTTTAATGCGTGATTATGTAAACAGTCTTTAGAGCTTAGCCAATTTAGCACTGCAACATTCAAAAATGTTATGCATAGTAAATGATTAAGCAAGCATTGAAGCACTAATCTGGCTAAGCACTAAGCTAGTTCACTTCTGTGAGCTTGAAAAAAAAAAAAGAAGCACATTGAAGAATTTGTCAGAATTAGCAGCTGCTTTTGGTTCTCATTGCTCAGAAGAGATGCAAACTTCATAGTTCCCTAGCTATCTGATTGCTTCATGCAGGTTTTCCTGTCCTTTGGAGATCTTGAAATCTAGAGATGCCTACCATTTTCCGATTTCACTATTTGAAGATGAGAATTTCAGTATAATGAAACTACAAAAACTGAATTTGATAGTCCAGTTGAGGAAGTACAGAAACTCCTCTAAGATTAGAATTTAACAGTGTCTAGTTCATCGATGTCTTATGTTCTAAAAACAAAAGTTTACCGCTTCATTGCTTCATCTTAGAGGGACATAAATACTAAGCAATAAAGATGTGTTGAATCTTTAAAAGATCTGAGAACTTGAAATGAATTTATTAACTGTAATATAGTTATCAGAGATAAACTTTTCTGTTGTAAATTAATTTGAAAAGTCCTTTTCTTCAGAATTGACAGTGTGCCCAGGTGGCCAAGAAGGCCAACGGCATCCTGGCCTGTATTAGAAATAGCGTAGCCAGCAGGAGCAGGGAGGTGATCATCCCCCTGTACTCAGCTCTGGTGCAGCCGCGCCTTGAGTACTGTGTTCATCTTTGGGCCCCTCACTACAAGAAGGACATCGAGGCCCTGGAACGTGTCCAGAGAAGGGCAACAAAACTGGTGAGGGGTCTAGAGCACAAGTCTTATGAGGAGCGGCTGAGGGAGCTGGGATTGTTTAGTCTGGAGAAGAGGAGGCTCATGGGAGACCTCATCGCACTCTACAACTTCCTGAAGGGAGGTTGTGGTGAGGAGGGGGTTGGCCTCTTCTCCCAGATAACTAATGACAGGACGAGAGGGAATGGCCACAAGTTGCACCAGGGAAAATTCAGACTGGACATGAGGAAAAACTTTTTCTCTGAAGGAGTGGTCAGGCACTGGAATGTCCTGCCTAGGGAGGTGGTGGAGTCACCGTCCCTGACGCTGTTCAAGAAGCGTCTGGATGAGGAGCTAAGGGATATGATTTAGTAGCTTAGTGGGTAGGGATGGTGATAGGAGGACGGTTGGACTAGATGATCTTGTAGGTCCTTTCCAACCTAGTGTTTCTACGATTCTATGATTCTATGACTTCTACGTGGATGTTTATAAATGTTTTAAGGTACTATTTTAAAGTATCAATTAAAAGGCTTTTGGAGATGATAGCACTTTTTTTTTTTCACTTTTAGCATCTGTTATTTTAAGAATTGCTAATTGCAGTCTCTGTGGGTAGAAAGAGAATACCTGTGTCTGATTCTGAACTATGCCAATTGAGTTCTATAGCAGAGTAAGTCCAGTTATTTATGGAATTGTCGTAATGCAAAGATAATCTAACAGATTACATGAATCAATTCCTTCCAGACTTAAACTGCAGCTTTCATAGGTGAAAAATTAGAAAAGTCTGAAAAGAATTTTTTTAACAGATGACAGATAAACAGTAGTCCTCATATTGCAACAGTTTTCTTTTCCAGCTCTTATGGCATCTATGGAACTATTCACTTATAGCTATATCTGATGTTAGAACAAAGTTATAATTGCTTGACATCTGCTATTGGGTTCTAGATTTAGTATTCATAATTGTTCAGGTAAAATTCTGCAATTCATATGTCTTCCTAAATCTGATTATTTTATTTTATTCTATCTCTTTCGGAGGATAATATTCAGGATAAACTATAGATTCTCCTATATTAAAGTAAACTCACGAGGTTACATTACTCTAGAGTTCCACAGTCTCTAGTTTATAGAGCTCAGTTTATGAAGATTGCCAGAATGTTGGTTTCTATAACTTCCACTGTTCCTGTGGTTATTTTCCCAGGTTTCATTAAATTATCAACTTCTGAAAATATTCTTTTCTGCATATGCATTAAAGACTTAATGGACATTCACTAGTAATGTCTGTACAGCTATATAGTGATTGAAGTTTGTAGCTAAAAAATCTTAGCATTATTTTCACCTCTGAAATTATATGTGCGTTTTTATGCTTAAATAAAAATACTCAGAAAATATAAGAGAAGCATAGTTCAAACAAACAACAAAAAAAAGATTCATTTTTATCACAGATACTTAGAGCATATGAGTTTATATCCTTGGATCAAAATTAGTGCCTAATGTGAGAGGAAGACATGCATTATGTTTGTATACACTTCTCGCGTGTCTACAGAATTGTGTTCCCTCTTCTGAAGTTGTGTGGCTCTTCTTCCCATAAGTTCATGCAACACTTTATCTCCCTTTAGTATGTTATCTATTGTCTTTTTAATTTGTGTTCAAGCATCTAAGCATTTGTATTTCCCACCACTTCTAAGGTGTTACAAGCTTCCCCTTTTTTTCCTTCTAGTACTTACCCGTATCTCGTCCTCCTGTTTTCTCCAACTTTCTAATAGGCCTGTGCATTCCTTCTTTTTACTGGCTTCACTTTTTTAAGAGATTTTTCATCTTCCTTTTTCTATTTGGTCAAGCACTATTTGGATTTAGCAGTGCTTTCCTACAGTAAGAGAATTCATTATTTGTGTATAAGATCAAATCTCAGTAGAAAATGGAAGGAGTGTTAGAAAAAGAGAAGATTGCAAGGGGCTCACCCATCTGAAACGGGGGGGCAAGGCTGTGGCAGGAAAAACATTTATGAAAGCAAATTTCCTCAGAAGTTACTCAGAGTGGTGATTTTGCATTCGGTGTTTTTTGTCCCTTGTAAATTTTAAATAATTTTTTAAATAATAATAAATAAATAATAATAAATAATAAGTCCTGCAGCAGTCATCTGATTGAGCTGCATTATCAGTTATATTACTTGAGATTTCTTCATCTGATAGAAAAGAAAAATGATATGCATGGGTAGCAGGGACTATTTATGGGCTTGACTGTCTGGGAAATAAATACACGTAGTGAGGACTAGTCTAGTAAAATTCTTATGGACTGCTAGAACTTGTATCCACTGGATTACTGGGCTGCAGCTGGAGTGTTTTATTAGTTATTTTGAGTGATTTGAGGTATGGATTGGGCTTTAACTTATTTCAAGCCAATTCTTAAAGTTTTCGCAGAGGCTATAGTGTAACATAGTTATGAGAAAACTTAAAATAAACTGTTTAATATATAACTAATTCTAGGAAATAATTTATACCAAGTGAACTGTAGTACCAATGGATGTGTATTAAAATGTATAGCTATTTAAATTCTCCATGAATTTGCTGGTCAAGTTCTGACCCTTATGTTGGTCTAATGTGATTTTAGTGTTTAACAGAATATGTTACTTTCTTACTAATGGATTGGCAAGTAGACATCTTGATTAAATCTTTTCAAACAGGTGATGCAGGGAAAGCAGAGTTATGACTCTATCCTGGCTTTGTTCTGAATTTGCAGGAAGTAGTCCATCTTGCTGAAGACAGGAGAGCAATTAGTCTTGCTCTCCTACTTAAAATTGTGATTCAAACCATAATGTATGCTGTGAGGTTAGTAATTAGTATTGCAACATGTAATAAATGTATGCCATTTATGAAGAGGTAGATCAGCAGCTAAGTTGTCTGGAAGTTAAAGACTGAAAAAAGAAAGTGGGTGTTTCTTCTACTACAAACATTTATGATAAATCATTAGCTGTCACTGCCTGAGATTTTAGAAGGCTTGGAATAGTGATGTATTGATGGGTGCTTTCTTTTGAGGGAGCTTCAGTTTCTCAGCCACATGTCAAATATTTAAACCACCCTCAGGAAAGTCATTGGCTGATTGGACGCCAATTCCATTCTTATTTCACTATCACTTATTCTGGAAAACGAACCCATTTCTTGATCTAGGGGTCAGAAATAGCAGCAGAACAAACCTGAATCTGAGAGTGATTATATCCTTGACGGTTTCATTTTTTGACCAATATGTTGTGTGTAAGAAAGGAAAATCCAGTTTTTAGAAACAGATACTCTGTCATACTTTTAAAGAACATTAGAAAGATTGCATTGTATTTGTTACATTGTATTGTCTATTGTGGTTTTGTTTTTAAGATAATTGGAAGACAAGTTTCTAAATGTGGTTCTTAACAGAATTAGCTTTGAAAAGAGATCAAAGGAAAATGTACTTGAATCAATCAACTGTTTCCTGAAATGTAGTGCTCTAACTGTGGTATTTAACATCTTATTCCACACATTTAACTTTGCTTCCCTCTTAATAAGATGTGATAAGAGAATTGAAACAGTATTCTGTTTATTCTGGATATTTTTTAGATCGTGTGAAGCTTTGTATGGATTCTGATGTATGCATAATCCATTGAAGCTAAAATTAATTGTATAGTTGAATTTCTGAATTGATTGTTTTGTCATTATGACAGCCTGAAGATATACATAGAAAGGAAAGTAAATATTTGCTCATGTATATGTATTCAGAATAGGGCATTTATTTGTAATTACTGGATGGCCAAAAAGAAGGTGACTGCTACTGATATTTTTCATTACTACGGAGTGTTACAGAAGACCAAATCAGGATAATTGCCTCATGTAAATCCCCTTCTTGCGCTTTAAGGCTTTTACATGCCCATGTATTCTGAGTTTACTCTTAATCGTGATCAGAGTGAGAGAATGCAGACAAAGGAAAAAACACATTCTTTAAAATTTAGAAAAACTGGCGTAGTATCTTTGATATCTGTAATTTGATGCCAAAAGTAGCAGCAAGGATCATAATTTATATGAACAGTTATGTCTTCAGAACTCAAGTAAAAGTAAGATAAATGGCTTCAAGGATAGTGCAGTTCCTTGCAGCTCCTTCTGGCAGTCTGGTTTGTGCTTCTTATTAGAAACTGTCCTTTAAGATCAGTGGGGGATTTTCTACAGTTTTCAGAGCTACCTGTATTTCCTGATTTATTTTTTTTTTGATTTTTGTATTGTGGTACAACCATATTACTCAGAGGGTACAAGAAAACTTTCCATAGCAAATATTTACAATCTACTTAAAATAATAAAAAAAAAAAATGCAGAATTTATTGTGCCTAAATCTCAGTGTACAAAGACAGCATGATGGATTGTGCCCAGATTTACTCAAAATCCCACCATAAATAGCAAAATAAAGCAATTGAATGACTTAATTTCAATGAAGTAACTGCCTGAAGAAAGCGGCCACAAAGTGGTCCAATTCTTCAGGGATCTGAATCACAGTGTTTCAAAGCTAAAGGCATTTCTTCCACATAGCATACATATACACAGATTTTGATGAACTCATCCTTCAGAGCTATAACTTCTTTAGTTCAACTGACATGAATGTGTAAATTCTGTGCTTCCTAAATTAATTACAGTAATCTGGTAGTAAGCATAGGATATGATAATTAGTATTCCCAATTAATAATTATGCTAAGCCATTTTAAACATCATTCACTTTTTAATTTAAAATTAATGATACATGCCATTTCTGGAACAGTATTAAGCTGAACTCAGCATTATGAAAGGCAAACGCAAAGCCTGAAGAATCTCCCTGGAAGATTCAAGGAAAATCTTAAGTGAAAAAATCCTATGTTAATTGAAGCAACATAAAAAATTGTAATGACCAGCATTTGACTGCTCAGTCTCAGTTGTGCCTAGATGTGGAGTTACGTGTTCATTCCACTGCTTTTGGTACTACATATTCTCCCACGCACCATACTAGACTTAGGGTGAAGCTGTTCTGTCATCTAGTCTGCAGATTCTTTTCCCCACCGAAGGAATTACTTCACTCCAGAGCACAGTAGGGGTAAAATTAATATGCAAGTAGAAGATATAATTAGGTGTTAACGCATGTAGGTTTTTCCATGGACAGACAAACCCTGCTCTAGCCATTGGGTGTTTTCCAGAGTCTGGGATGTTCTTGCAGTATGTTTTGATCAGACCATTGGTTATAAAATTTCAGCCTGAGGAAAATAACAGAAATGCCTACAGTTACACTTTCTGTGTTCTTCCTTTCTTGTACATGCTTGGCTTGTTACTTTGGTGAAAAAAACTGAAAATAATGATATTTCAATAACTTTCTTTCATTGCTAACAGGAACAGGACTGCAGTAATTGATGTGGAGAAAGATTCATTTATATTTTGTACATGCCCTTTTCACAACATGTTTCTACAAATAAAGGAAATTATACAAACTTTTCTTGAGGGTACTCCATTATGCAGGGAACCATACCAAAGTTGCATCTGTCTGTCCTAAGTGCCAAGATTTTTTTTTTTTGTATGATTGCACTCTAATTTCTCAGAAACGTTATGAAGTTCCGTATAAGAATTTCATCCCGTTGTTTCAGTAGGATGGTTATGGGATATGCAAATGTACAAGGAAGGGAAAACAATCTCAGATCTAAGAAGCAAGGTTTCCTTGACCGGAAGGCAGCATACTCTACACTTGAGTTCACCATGTGGGCAAAACAGATTTTTTGTAATTGTTATTCTGTGTACAAAGTATTGGTCATCAGTAGTCAGTGAACTATGAAATGTTCCAGATGGGATTTGCCAAGCCCATTCAAGCACATTCCAGATAGAAAGACGAAACTATTTTCAACTAAGTAAACAAAGGTGTTAAGAATATACTGGTTAAAATGACGGACTCAGCTTCTCTAATTTGCCTTATCAGTAATTAGAGTGATTCAGTGATAAAAGACCATAACTGACAGGTTGAGCATTGTGGTCAGGTGTTCTGTAACATTTATGACTACAATTGCATAATTAAAAAAAGAAAAAAGGTAGAATTCAGTTTGTTTGCTAAGAACAAATAGTCCAAGTATACAACAAGATAAAGAGCATTCCAAAGCTTTTTCTCCCTTTTGTCCTTTCTTCCTTGTTAAAAATGATGTTGACTTAGAATTTTGTGATATTGTAATGGTACAATAAAGTGTATTAGCGCTTTACGTACTTTCTTACTGCATGCTTAGTTATGCTAGAAATAAGCAATAAGCCCTCTTACTGTTATGTTTAATTTAATATAATGCTGTTTCACTTGTCGACATATTTTCCCAAAATGAAATAGCAATAATTGCCTTAAATGGCATCAAATACAATGCGTCTGGATATATATACGTTATGTTTGGGATGTTTTCTAATAAATTCTGCCAAGACAGCGAACGAACACTGGCCTCCTGTTAAGAGTAGGTTAGGGTATATTTATGTTATGTACTACTTAAAAATTTAACATATAATTGCTTTAGAATCTGAAGTTGATTTTTGTTAACTAAAATTCTTTCATTTCCTTAACACTGATTGAGCCAACTGATTCCAAGCAAGCAGACCTCATATGCAGCATCCATCTTTCTCATAACTGGCAATAAAGAACATTTTAGGCTTGACACATTGTTTTGACAGTTATTCTCAAGACATTGTATAACAGTTGTATCTGTCAACCTGTGCAGTATGGAATATTTTAGCTGGCAGTCTTCCAAGAGTAAACATTAATCTTAGCATCTCTTCTTACAGTCCCTAATCAAGATATTCCAGGGGTGATTGCACTAACATTGTTTGAAGACTACATCTACTGGACAGATGGGAAAACCAAATCACTCAACCGTGCTCACAAAACCTCTGGATTAGACAGACTGTCACTGGTTAACTCCTGGCATACCATAACAGACATCCAGGTGTATCATTCCTATAGGCAACCTGATGGTAATTATTCTGTTTTCCATTCAATACATTGCTGTATTTCACTTAGAAGCCAGTTGCTGAATTCTGAAGATTATGTATCTGCAATGATTTGTTTTTATTTCTGTTTAATTTTGAATTTTGAAAGTTTTCAAGTGAACTTTTAAAAATATAAATCTGTTATCAATGTTGATAGTATATTTGGTATTAAATATACGTGAAATGACTTAGTCACGAGATACTCTAGGAACTTTATAGATAATGATTGGAATTACAGAATTTTTAAATTGTATTAGAGTCCAAGTTACCACTTACAAAGATCAGAACAGTGTGCTGTTAAGACACGTAATGTTATTATTTCAAGATTGGGAGAGCGTTAATAATACAGAAGAATAGTGTTGTTTAGAAGCCTGTTGGACTGAGAAAATGTAAGAGAATGTAAGCATTATGATTGCATCTGATCTGATGTCTGTATATTTGAATTCTAGCTGAATACAATTTGGCACTTGACCTAGATTTAACAATGAAATTTGTACTTTCTTCTTCCTCTTATTTCATTATTGGATATACATCTTTAGTAATAATTAATTGTTGCATACTGAAGAAAAGAATAGCTTAAATGCAAAAGGAAAAGGGTTTTGATATGAGACATTCCATTGTAAAAGTAATGTGTTTAATACATTTTTCTTCCTCTATGAAGCGAATACTCTGAAGTAGACTGAAATAATGCTCTCTGATATTCTTTTCCTATTCTATCCACAGTGTCTAAACATCTGTGCACAGTAAACAATGGTGGTTGCAGTCATTTATGCCTTCTAGCCCCTGACAAGATGCATACATGTGCCTGTCCCACTAACTTTTACCTTGCTGCAGATAACAAGACTTGCTTATCAAACTGCACTGCCAGTCAGGTAAGTGCATATATATATATATTTTACTGTGTTTTCATCTGCTTTTAAATAATGAATGCTGGTGTCCATGAAATATGGAAGCACCAGTCAAAGGAGCTGAAGACTAGATGTCAGTTAGATGCATTTAGAGTGTTTCGTATTCAAGATTATTAGTTGAAAATGGACTTGCAAATGCCTTTTTTTTTTCCTAGGGAGTGCAGAGCTTGTTTTCTTTTAAATGTGAATGTTTCTTCCAGTCATTAGAACAGATGCAGCAACTAATTCTATAAAAAATACTTTGAAAAAAATATTTATATAAAATATGTAAAATAAAATTACAGAATGAATTGAGGGTATTCATGAATGAAAAATCTTGACGTAAATACAAGAAAAGGAGCTTAGTCCAGTAGACAGATAAGTAAATGGTAGGGTTACAGTAAAAACAATTCAGTAGCTGAAGAGGAAAAGGAAAGGTAGAATACCCAAACAATTTACAACTTTATCAATTAAAATATTGAATTATTTATGAGAAATGGATTTCCTGTCTTAAGATGAGTATTTTGTAAAGCAGATTAACAGCCTTACAGTTGTTAAAATGATTGTTCTGAGTGAGATGTCATGGAATGCAGCAAAATCCAGTGAGTAGTTTTTATCGGTGCAACTACGAGTGTAGCAATGTCATTAGAGCTACAGTGACTTCTGTCAGCTGAAGTCTTAGTGCGATGAATCTCCAAAAAAGAAAAATTTAAAAATAAGTGTTGTAAAAACAAAATACATAGGTAATTAGTGGAACAATTACTTAATCTTTGAATCTAATTTCTCGTAGTTTGTCCTATTTTGTTTAAAAAAGAGATTTCATATTAAAGTCTTAATTCCTCCATTCTCTTCTTTTACAGTTCCGTTGCAAAACTGACAAATGTATTCCTTTCTGGTGGAAATGTGACACTGTTGATGACTGTGGAGATGGCTCTGATGAGCCTGAGGAATGCCGTAAGATTTGTATTAGCTAATGTCTACTAAGCATCTCTTAAAATCTTTGAAAAATTATAAAATTAGTTCATCCTTTTTCCATTTTTGCTCTCTTTTTTTTATTTTTTATTTATTTTTTTTTTTTATTTTAGACCTGTGTTCTGGGACTGTCTATATTTAAGAAAAAAATCTGCCAAATTTCTTTGATTTTTGTAATAGAACTGTGATATTATAATTTCATTAGTTTATTTTATTGCACTTACTGGAGTTTAGCTACACATTACCATTTAGTTCAATTTCCAGAATAACAACAGCAATGTTCTCCATGTGATTCCTACTAACAATTATTTTATTTTTCACCATGTTATATATAAATATTTTTCAATTTTATAAATATTTTCAAAGGAAAGTTTGAAGAGCTAAATCTCACCGCTCCAGTATGAACAATTTTATGCAATGATCATATGTCATGCATCCTGTGTAACTTTGACACACTATCTTGAAAGTGGTGCAGATACAGCAGATTTCTCAAGAGCCTCCCTCAATAGCAGGTTACCATAGTATTCCCCCATTGAATTGCAGACAAATGGAAGTCAATTATGATGATGCTTTCAGCATCCCAAAAGATGATTGCTGTAATGCAAGTAGCTGACTGCAGGTTTACTAAGTTGTTAGAAAAATACCTGTCTAGTGTACTGGGTTCCTAAAGAGTAGTGTCTGTTGAAGATGCTGTTTTCCTTCCCAGTCTCTAACTGCTTTAATACAATTATTCTAATCTACATAAATCAAAATATTCTTGTTGTATTCTTCCCTCAAGCTTATATACACAGAAAACCTCGCTATGTGTTAGAAAGTCTTCCAGATAAGTTACAGTTTGTTTGAATTTTGTGTATTGAAATCTCTAATCCATTTTTTTTTTCATTTCTCTAATTAGTTTTCTTTACTGCTGCAGAGGTCTTTTAAGCAAACCTTAACACACATAATCATTGTACCTAAGATTACATTTTAAACTGCAAATATTTATGGAAAATATTGCTATAGAAGTGCATAATTGCTCATCCACACAAATGGTAGTGGCTGTGAGAAGGAGCAGTGATAGGCCTGCGAAGAGTAAGGCAGTGAATTTCTTAAATGCAGATTTGAACTGAAATGTTTATATCCTAAACTGTGAGTTTCTGTTTAGCTAACAGTAAACATCTACCCTTAATGGGTTGCACTCTCTATTATTAAAATGTAATGTAAAATGTAAAATGTAACTATAGTTACATAAACTTAAAATCTGAGACTTGGAAATTAATTTTGCAGTACCATGCACCCATCCTACTTGCTATTATCTACCAGTGGATTAGATTGAGACAATATAGTCAAATGCAAATGTTCAGAAATACTTCTGTTTGGTCCATAGAGGAGGAACAATACTATTGACACTTTACCATTCCTCTGACAGTATTAATAAGCAGTTTTCTTTTTTCTCCAGCTGAATTCAGATGTCAGCCAGGACGTTTTCAGTGTGGAACTGGACTTTGTGCTCTTCCAGCTTTCATCTGTGATGGAGAGAATGATTGTGGGGACAATTCTGATGAACTGAACTGTGGTAGGTGTTCATATGTATTATAGACTTCAGAAATATGCTAAAATGTTGTAAATGCTGTGGTTTACGCTCTTTCAAGAAAATAATTTTGTATTTTTATTTTTACTTATAATCCTTAAATATTTTAAACTTAAAATCTTTTTAACTTGATATTTTTATTCTTTTAATTTTCAGACACACACGTGTGTCTGTCAGGTCAGTTCAAGTGCACAAAGAATCAGAAGTGCATTCCACTGAATCTGAGATGCAATGGACAGGATGATTGTGGCGATGAAGAAGATGAAAGAGACTGTCGTAAGTTATGTGTAGAGAATTTTGTTCTGATAGCTGTAGCTGATTTTAAACAAGAAGATGAAATAAAATATGTAAAATAATGTAAATGTCCTCTGTAGAATAATTTGAGGAACATGCAAAGCAGCTAATTCACTGGATTGTTTGATGTACAGCGCTTTATAGACAAAAGAATAAAGTAAAGTGTCATTTATTAACTTCATTTTTTAAAGTTATTACAAAGAACAGGAGTGTGTAAACAAATTAATTTCAAGCATTTAATTGGGTTTCTGACTTAGGCTGAAACATCCATTTTATTCTTAACCACCTCACAAATGACTCATCTTCTTGAGGCTTTCATCTGCCATGCCTTGCGGCAATATTTTTCGAGGGAAAAAGATATTTTTCTGCTTCTTTTATTGGAAATGATGTAAATCCATAACTCCTTCTATATCTGTTTTCATTGACAGTTCTCTACCTTTTCAATCTTGTCTTCTGCAGGGTCTTTATTAATTTTCCCATGCAGCTTAATTTCCATTTACTTTTTGTACATCTTACTTTTGGTAAATGTAGTTTCATTCCATATTTCATACAGATGATTAAAGAAAGTATTTTCAGATTTAGAATGGAAATGTATTGAATAGTTTGTATTTTTGATAATTCTGTAATTAAGATAATGGAGCTGTCTTGAGATACATCTCTATTGCTCAACCTGTTCATTATTGAGATATTCAGTTGATCTAAGGTGCTTATTTCTGTTTTCTGAATTACCTTTCTCAACGTTTGCATATGCTGCAGTTCCAAATCCTCCAAGGGAAGGGTTGCTAAGGATACAGAGGCTTTGTTAATTATCATGTTTCATGTCCATCTTCCAAACTACTCAGCAGAGCTTTAGCCTCTGACAGTATTATATGTTGGATTGCATGTTACATTTGTTTGAAAAACAGATCATTAGGGTCAGGTAAACAACTTTTTTCAGTATAAAGAATGACACACAGTAGATGGAAGGTTCCAAAAACCGTGAGCTATAGTGGACAGAACTAAAATGAACTCAAAGCAGCAGAGTCTGCAGTACAGCAGTGCTCAGAGACTGTGGAAGGGATAGGATCAGGATTGACAGTATCAAAACGTGAGATGTGTTCAACTAGGATGAGATAGGACAGTCTGCTGTGATATAAAGCAAGCTCTTCGGTTGTCTGACACCTGCAAAGGCATGGGATGGCAGGTGGAAGGACTCATTATACATATTTTTCATTTCTGATCTGTCTTACCTAGACATTATGAGCTTCTCTCTTAAGAAAGTTAAGTATGCTAGTTTATGTTCTACTAAAATCTAACTTATGGCTTCTGAAAACTCTTCAGATGCCTTTGGAGAAATTACCTAAAGGGGAAGGGGTAAGTAGGTCTGTCTCAAAGTTCACATTGACTTAGGTTCCTGTCACAAGATAGGTAATGGTATCTATTTTGTTCTGATTTCACCCAACTAGAATTCATGAGACACGAATCTTTTTTTTTTTTCTCAGCTCTGCCACTGTTTGGCTTTATATTTCAGTGACACTGTATGAATACCAAGGAGTAAGTTGCTTTTCAGTGTGGATAGGAAAGTTTGTTATAAATCTTATGGAGTTCACTACGTAGAAGTGGGACAAACATTCATGTTGGAAAACATTACCGGAGTGTAGGTCATACTGTTTTCCACCTGTAATCCGTTCAGTTTAGAACAACTTGGAGTTTCTTGCACATATGTTGATCTCTTAAGTAATCCTTATTCATCTGATCTCAAATAACTGGTTCATTGTACAATGCAGGTATGTCCTTTATTCATCTTGCCTCTATACTTTCAAGTATAAGAGGTTAAGAAGTAGTAAGATCTGGTATAAATTCTTGTGAGGTAGTCAGTGTAGAATCACGTTTCTCTACATAAATTGAAATTATCATTCCACTCTAAGTAGCCTTCCATCCACACTGGTTTGAAGCAGATTGTTTTAGAACAGGCTTTACTCTTTGTCTTTGGATATGAGTGCTGTAGGAAACAAATCAGCAAAGTAACTTTTCATGATTAAAAACTAGAGGGGGAGTCCCTGTGAAAAGGCTCTTGATTATTTCAGATGAGAGAGAAGGAAGACGTCAATGTTCTCACTTGTTGGATAGAAGAAGGAATCCATGAATGCACTGAGGATGCTTTCGTTATTGAGCAGCTGCGCTAAAGTTAAAAGGACTTTGAAAGAATAGGATGAAAGTTCACTGCATCTTTGCATCTTTATCGTACTGTAGGATTCATTCAAAAGCTTGTTCTGATAAACGAGGAGTGAAATACTTTTAAAACCTTACTCCCCATTTACCTATGGCCTCTTTTAACAAAAAGCATAGAATTAAACAGTCTGATTATTAAATTTGTTCAGATCTTAAAGTCATATATAAAATAATGTCAAATAAGACAAAGTTGTGAACAATATAACCCGAATGTTGTTTTATTAAAGAAATTGTCAGAGATATCTTATTTCTGATCTTTTTTTGCATTTTATTTTACTTACAAAACAAATATTTTGAACATGAAGAGAAATTTCTAGTTTTAATTTAGAATTCTTTACTTTAAAGCTGAAAACAGTTGTTCTCCAGACCATTTCCAGTGTCAAACAACAAAACACTGCATTTCTAAACTGTGGGTATGTGATGAAGACCCAGATTGTGCTGATGGATCAGATGAAGCTAACTGTGGTGAGTATGGCAGTGATTTAAAATATATCACTGTTTTGTGCATGTGGCTGCAGCTTGACATTGTTGCAAAAAGTAGTAAAAGGAAATAATGATTTTACTTGACATGTCCTTTTCCAATGTATGGTGGTACGTGTGATATGATGGTTTTATTTGGCTCACACTGTTCTTGTTGGACAGTAATATATAAGTAGACAACACAATTTATATTATACTATTACTTTATTGGGTGGAGTTATAAATGAGTATCTCATCTGGAATATAGTGACATTTTCTATTTTTCTGAAAGAATTATCCAGTTTCTATCAATTTATTCTGCTTTCTTTATTGTTATTGGGGTTAATAAATAGTAAAAAATGTCATAATTTGCTATAATCTACTGTAATTTCAGTAGACATGCATAACATTTATTCTAGAATAAGAAAGAAACGCAACATAGAAAAACATTTCGTAATAAATGTAATAAACCCTTGTGAAAAGCCAACTCCTTTTTTATTTTAAATTTGCTAGCTGCTTATAATTCTCTCAGTCTTTGTGTTGAAAGAGACATAACAATTTATCTCTATTCACAATCCCTATGCCACTCATATTTATGCACAATCCTATAATAACTAAATATATACAAGAACACAGTGGCTTTAATCATGTTTTAAAGTTTTCCTTAATTTTAGCATTTAAAATATATTTAAATGGCCTTTTTAAAGCAGTAGTTTGAACAACAGCTAGTCTTCTACTTTTTTTTTCTTTACAATTAAAGATGGTTATTTTTATGAACAAACTTTGGGAGAGTTAAATTATGAATTTACAAGTATAATAAAGATCTGCCTGTGTTGGTGCTAATAGTAACGTGTTATCATTTATAGTTCATTTTTAAAATGCTTACGATGCAAAGCTTGCAGAAAGGGTAATTTCTTTTTTGTTTAAGTGTTCCATACTCATATATATTTTGCTTAGTAAATGTTTGCTACCGTGTGTTATTGGAGATACAGTAGTGAATGCATTTGTTAGAACTGTTCTCTACATATTTAGTCTTCTGTGGTTTGTTTCCAACTCAGGCAATTAAAGTAGTTAGGAAATACATGCTTATTAATGACTGTGTGGTGTTTTTCAGAGAACAATTGGTAGAGTTAATTGATGCTTTTTGTCCAGACAATTAAAAGAAGCCATTAAATTATGGTAATCTTTACTCACAACTTTAATACTTTACACCACAAAAGGCCTTTCTTGGTTTAGAATATGAAGAAAGCTGTGTTCAGTCTTAGAAAGTTATTAAAATCTGATTTAAATGTTATATGTATTTTATATATTTATTATAATAATTTGTCAACGTTAGCATGACCATTTTTTGCTTCTTCTTTTTATATAATATGAATTTTATTTTTATCCAAAAGAGCCAAAGTGTGTTTTTGTTTTTGATGATGATCAATATACTCCTTAAAAGTGTGAAGGGTATATTCAACTTGCTTTAACACGCTGTAGCTTCCTATATTAAACATCAGTGACAGCCTGCCAGGCTCTAAAACAGCTAGTTAATACTTCATGAAAAGCATATTTCTTTTCATTATGCATTTTATCTCTCTGGCATGCAGAAAAATACAGAAACCAATGCAGATATGCACATAATTGATATTAAAATCTGAAAATTGCAATGTAATGCAGTTAGTGGCAAAATTTTGGTTTCACGTCACTAGGACTGGTATTTGAATCAATGAGCTTTTTGGAGGGCATGTACAATCATCTGGAATTTGTTTTGTTTTGTTTTCCGTTTAAGCCTTCCTCTCATTTTCTTTGTGCTCGTTTAGAATTATTTCTAAAATGAAATTTTCATTAGACGTGTACAGAAGATAAACCCCAACTAGCCTGCACGCATTTACACAAACATTTGAAATGATGCCTGAAATGGTTACAGTAGATGGATTAATCTCTGTCAATAATAATTTAAAGGTAGAAATATGAAAATTGAGTTACCATAACTTTTTTTTTCTTTGTAATATTCCTATCTGAGCTTCCACATGTTCAGGCAGCCTCATTTTAGGAAAAATGAAAAGCAGTTTAGTGTTGAAGACAGCTATGACAAAATGTGGCTGTACCTTTCAGGGTTCCACAATTCAAAAAATAAGCTCTTTAACTATTTCTTTTGAGTCAAATAAATCACTCTTTCCATAAAATCAGTTATATTTACAAAACTTTCTCAAATTTCCCTCTTTGGTATATCTTAGTTCTACTGTCCTAGTGTTTTCCTGAGCTCTCATTAATGTAAAGAAGGAAGTAAAAGACAAACAAATCTGGTCTGTTAGGCATGTCAACTATAAGCTGCTATGGGAGATCAGAGTCAACCTAAAGGAAAATAAAGCTTTCAGATTTCTCAAGTGAAGAAAAAAGAGCCTTACAAATACAAAAAGTACTTTGTAGAAGGAGAGAATTAAATATTTCTGTGTTTGGTAAAAATAAGTAAGAAGAAAGGTTAATATTCAAGTGATAATCATACACTTAGAATACACATAGTTTTTTGTTTTTTTTTTAAGAAAGTCAGACTTTCTAAACGTAAAGAGATAATCCTAGAAAATGGACTTACCTTCCTTTATGAAAAAGTAGAAAAGATATCTTCTACGATGTCCTCAACCTAGCAGGTAGCTGAAAATAAGGTTCTCTGGATTCTATGTATTACTGATTAATCTTGCTATTTCTATTCAGTGTTTAAGGATAAGCAGAATATGATGTGATTAGCCTTTAGGACTCATTTTGTGGGCACATAATGTTAATTTGAAATTATAGACTTTACTAGAAGTATTTTAATGTATGAGATGGTATAGGATGTGAAACCAGCTTTTGCAAAGCTACAGAAGCAAGTACAAAACTTCTATATTTTATTATTATTTTTATGCTTAGTATTATTAAATGTCTTTTAAGTGCTTGCCAATGCAATTATTTGAAATGTCATGATTGAAATCCCACTCCCCAGGGAAGTTTTCACAGCCCCAAGCATACTGGAGTTCAAGAAGTGTTTGGACAATGCTCTCAGACAGATGGTTCGATTTTTGGGTGGTCCTGTTCTGGAGCCAGGAGTTGGAAGCAATTATCCTTGTGGGTTGCTTCCAGTGTGGGACATTCTATGATTCTATTATTCTATGAAATATCATTGACTACCTCTGGATTATTTTTGTCATCTTGAGAAAAATCATAGAATAAAACATTTTGGGAAGAAAGGACTTACAATGTCAGCAGAGAATGGGGAACAAATGCAAAAAGCAGTTTTTTAATTACCAAATTTGTGAGCATATAAAGCCACACACTATCTTTTTGAGCCGCTCAATCTTTTTGATATTCAAAAAACATACCTAAAACAAAGCACAAAAGGCAGCAGTTTGGGTCACGGTATCAAATATAATGCCTCTAATTTGTGGTATTGTCCTTTCTATTTCAGAGGCAGAGAAAGCAGGTTGACTTCAGCTAGTGTTTCAATCCTTCTTCATTCTGTCAGTTATTAGAACCTATCAATACATCTTAATAACAACATGAAGCTTGAAATGTGGTGTTTTGAAATACCAAATGGAAATTTAAAATATTTCAATTAAAATATCGTCATAGTGTCATGTAATTAGAAATGTCATTGAAACTTTTATACTGCAAACTTTTGAAACTTTTATACTGTTCTTTATTTTAAATAAAGAACATGTCACTGCTTTTAATTTCTTTCATTTTCATGTCAGAACTTAGAACCAGAAAGAATTGCATAGGAAAAAAAAAAGAAAGAAAGAAAGAAAACCCAAGGGCAGCTCCTTCCTGCTGGTGTAATTCAGAATGTTTATACATTTCTGAAAGGCTTTGCCTATGATACTACTCTATAAACCAGAAAGCTTGCTGAGAATTTACCACATGAAGAAAATTGACCTGAATTTACCATTATGTGCATTGTTTGCCTCTGTGTAAACAAACTTTCAGACCAAGACGCTAGAAGATGATACTGTAAAGCAAAATGCAAAGCTTTGTGTTAGATATCATTAGTTACGTATTATAACATGTAAACATAGATGTTGAGAAATATGTATTATGGAACATTTAAAAAAATATTCTTGTAGTTTGCTGTGATCTGATCTTTTGTAGAGCAATCCTTCTGTAAAACTCAAGAAAAAGTCAGTGCGGTTTTGGAGATTCAATGCAATAATGTTAATATTTGCTTTGATAATAATACCTTCTCTAAGCTAATTTATGTATCACTTCCGAATTTCACAGTTTTTCTTTAAATTACAGTTTTTACAGTGTGTATCTTAATTTATCAAGATTGTAAATATATCTGATTTGTTTTGACTGAATAAATAGAATCTTCAAGAATGTAGTATGAGAAATAAAATTATTTCCCAAAATAATTTTTAAGTACTTAGGTTGCTCTTTCTGAAGTACCTCCTGCAATACTGTCATGTCAATGTTCAGTAGCAGTTTTTTGACTTTTGTCTTTGCAATCATGCAAATGATGTTCATCCTACTTGCAGACAAAAAAACTTGTGGGCCTCATGAATTCCAGTGCAAAAACAACAACTGTATTCCAGATCATTGGAGATGTGACAGCCAAAATGACTGTGGTGATAATTCTGATGAAGAAAACTGTAGTAAGTAACTTTTACCTAAGTGCATGTTACAGTGAGTGCAGTCAGTTTAGTGACATGTAAGGGGATTTTCTTCAGTTACGCTATATGTGAATGCTTTCTTACAATGTCATCTGATCCTTGAAAAATAATTTAACCAGAATTGAAAATGTCCCTTGCTGAAATTTTCCAACTTTATTAATTCTTGTAAAGAGCTGTAATTCTTTATGAGAGGTATGAAAAAAATGTCTGACCTGTGACTTCTCAATAACCTGATGAACTCACAATAAATAGTGCCAGAATTAGTTTACCTTTGTCAGTTTTTGATCAAGCAGTATCTGCCTATTACCTTCTTTGTATTCTTCAGGTGATTTGTCATGTTTTGTGCCTTCAGAAATTCATTTCTATAACGCTTAACTAGATAAAAAGTAGACCTTGTTATGAAAGCAGCTTGGCTAATCTAGTTCTCTCCTACCCATGAGCAACCTCAGTGCCACTTTCAGTGTGTTAATTTACATTTGGTTCTGAGGAAGAAATAACAAATTCTGAATGGTTTCCTTCATCTCACAATCAACTTTTTATAAAATATTTCAACAGGAAAATTCCATCAGTAGTTCTGAAGTGCCTTCCCTTCAGCTGGCAATTCTTTTGTTCTCTTGTTCTTAGAAAACTAAGAAATCCATGCATTTTTTGTGTAAATAATCTTGAATGCATAGTCCTGATTGTGTATCCTTAGGGTATATTTGACATCTTTGAGGTAATAACCAGGAATGCTTAATAAACTAGGCATTCTCATACTGTGTCAGTGCTGTCTGTCCCTTTCTCCCATTTGAAATATGGTGTCTAGAAGTACTTGTCTGACGACAAAATCATTTAGCTTGAAAGTTTAAGACTTGTATGTCTTTTGATCATTGAAAACATTACAGAAAGTAATAGTAACATAATTTTCATATATAAGTGCTTCATCTAAAGGGGAAAATGTCATCTGACTCAGTAATCACTCAAAGCCATTTATTAAACCTGGGCAGGAGGGAGGCAGATAGGAGGATGTTGTTGAGTTGCAAATGCTTTCTTAGCTTCGTGGGAGATTTCACTTAGAAATTGAGTATTAATACTGGTATGATATTTTCTATTTCCATTATAAATAGCAAGAACTTATTTTCTTTTTGTGCTCCTGTAAAAATCAGAAAAAGAGGCATGGTTTTGCTTGTAGCAGTGTTAAGCTACACAATTAGATAATCTCTTTTAAATTTGAAAATTTTGAAAAACTGACAAACATTTCTACTAAACATTATTACTGTTTACAAAATAAGTGTCAAGCATCTTATTTTGAAATTTACCACCTGTGAAGTGGGATTAATAATTCTCTTTCTTAAATTTTAGATTGTCATAGAATAAAGTTATAAAAACAAGTGTTCGAATCATTCGTCAATTTATGTTTTATTTATTGTCTGCCATCTTTGTGTTCACATTGATAATTAAGTTATATATTCCATTCCTGGCTATTCTGTAGACTTTCAGATAGAGAAATCTGTAGTTAATTGTAGTATATAGAATAAATTATTTGAGAGTATCCAGATGCAGCCTGTGCATGAAGTTAAAATTGTTTAAATTCTTAGAAAAAAAACTTACAATACACAAGCATTAAATGGATCTCTGCAGAGTGATGATTTGTAGTTTGTGTTTGCTTTTCAGTATTGTTTGCTTTTCTTTGCTTGTTAAATACATACTTTACTTCCTAACTTGTGAGTCCCGTATTCTGTTGTCTAAATTAAATACAGCAGGCTGGCACAGTTGTAAAATTAAAAATCTCAGAAGCATTGGGAAAATGCATAATATTGTTCATTTGTTCAGAATAGATGTATAAAGTTTTTCATAGGCTCTGTGGCCACTTATAAATTGCAATGGAACAAATATGTATGAAATTAGAGCTTCAAAAGTATTTGATAAAATATATTACATTGCACATTATAAGCTGCTCATAGCACGCACAAATTTACAAAAAGCTTTTCAGGCATCTCTATCAGAAAATGAGTTATTTCTCAAGGATCTTAGAGGTCTTTTCCAACCTTAATGATCCTATGAATGCAGAATGAATTCACTGAAACTTAGAAATTAGCTCCAGTGTTTACATTTACGTACATAATTTCTGTATACTTATGTAGTAATTTGGTGAAATTATCAGCAATGAAAAAGAGCATATGTTAGAAAACATCACGTATGGGTGTGAAAAATTGTTAGTGCTATGATGGAAACAGTTTTGTCTGTTAGGACTTTGTTTCTGGTATATTTTCTCCAGACTCTTGTTCTTTGACCGTATTTGTCTTAGAAAGTACAGTGTGAAACATCCTTTCACACTTCTTTACTTCTTTGCAATTCTTACATAACGTTTATACAGCTGAATGCAAAAATGTTGTGCTGCTTCAGAAAACTGACACAAAATTAGTAAAGGACATCACACTCCCATGACTTTATGTCAGAATCAGTCTGACAGGAGTAGCTCAAGGAAGAGAGAATTCTTGCATTGATGAGAACCTAGGCAAGGATACCTGAAAAGCAGCAGCTACACTGAAATGTGTGGGTAACAGTACTAAGCAGACCTCTATGCTTACCATAAATATTGTTAAATGGCTGTTGAATTTTCTGGTGAATATGCTCAGATTTGGAAAACTTTTTTAAAGCATTAAACCTAGTGAAGGCTGCCAGCTGTCATTTGTACTGTCCTGAATAAGGAAGAATTATGAGGGAGATTAAGGATCCATATTGAGAAAACTAATAAAAGTAGAATGTACTTTTAACTCTTCTCAATTAACTGTTACCTTTTTGGAGGCGGAATTTTCTTTCAGAGTTTATTGGATTTTTACTTTTTTTTTTTTTTAAAAAAAAATTAGGCAAATGAGGGAACTTTAAAAATTGAGAATTCCGTAGTAATGGCTATCTTATTCCTTCTTAAAAGAACACACCAGTGATGTTTTTTTGAATGTAATTAAGGAAAATATAATATACTGTAAACATTGAAGCAAAGCAAATGTAATAATGCTGTAGAAAGACATGCATTCAATCAGTGTAGAAATATTACAGTTGCTGGATAATCTTCTCAATGCTTTGTTGCTCTTACAAGTTGTCAAGAAAACAAATTAGTTAATTTTGTCCTTGGATAACTTTGTATTCTAAACGCAGTGAGAACTAGCAATTATTTAATGTCTAAGTGAAAACATTTAAACTAGCATACTGAAAGAAACTTAGCTGGAATGTCTCATAATGTCATCTTGAGGAGATCTTGACTGGACAGTGCTATAAGTTCTCTACATTCTTTACAATGCTTAACACTCAGATGACTTGGTGCAAATATAACCGTGCCTACTGCCAGTTTTCTAAAAGTAGCTAGGTTTCAATGATAGCCAAAGCCAAGTATACTGATGATGTGTAGCTTAGTTCTCTTCTTTTATGTACATCTACCATTCCTATGCCTAGATAAGCAAGAATAAGTGTTGTCTTTGTTTCAGTTAAATGCAAGGCTTCACAGCATTATCGCAAGAATAAAAAATAAAATCGCATTAACAAAAAAAAAATGACTATTTTGTGCTTACAGGCATTCATGCTGCAGGATGGTCTATGCTTCCATTTTTAGCAGTACAGTAATGGAGAATTATAAGGAAGTGTGATTTTGGTTTTGCCTTCTTTCATTTTGTGATGTTAATAATATTTTGGTAATGTTATGTGGACTCATCATACTTGATACTCTGGCTTCACTTACTGAAAGATTTCTCCTTGCACATAAATGTCTGGTGGTAGATCTGATACATAGTGGTGGCTTGTTCCCAATAGTGGCCAGTGGCTAGGATAGAGTAAAAGATGACAAGTCTGAAATTTCTTCTGAGTATTCTGTCAATTTATATTTTTAGCTCATTAAATTTCCTTATCTTTGTGTGTGTTTTTTGTGTCTGTATGTTCTGTATATCTAGCAAAACTCAGTACATCTTTCTTTGAAATCTCTCAATTTTTTGCATCTCAAGCATTCTTTTGTAAAGTAATTAACTTCAAGAATGAAACTATCCTTTGGATGAGTAATCGTCACCTTTTATTTTGAACTTGGTTCCTGTTTGCTTAACTTCAACTCCTATTTGCTGATTATTTTCATTACACTCTCTGACGAGTGTATATAAAACATATTTTGGGTGATTTACCTGAGACTTCCTGTGTAGTAGGCTAAAGCTGTTTATTATTGATGATAATCTGCTGATTGCTATGCAAACGTTTTCAAAAGAACTGAGATGTGGATTACTTCTTTGAAGACCTTTATTCTTCTCATATAATTTTTCTTTAGTGTGGTATGGCCCCATTCTGTTTCTGCAGATTCTTTAATGCCCCTCCTAAGTGTCTTCCAAGTATATAAGTAATTCATCTAAATCTGTATCATCTGCTGCCAAATGCCTGAAAGAATCGAGAGGTCAATATATACTCCTAACTCATTCTGTCTGTTTGTGCTGCTGTTACTTGTTTTTTTTACATACAAGTTCCACCCTTCCTTTTACACAAATTAATTTTTCTGAAAGTAAGTTTTGCAAGAGCTGTTGGAAAGCATAGACTTCTCATAAGGAGCAAACATATTTAACCTGCACAAATACAGGTAAAAAGTATGGAATAAGTTTGAATCTCGTATCCTACTTTAAGAAAAAATGTAATGTTTTTCCATCTGAGTTGCATATAAGTACCTCAGTCTCCTAATAAAATCCTTTCAGTTCATGACTTAGTGCAATATCCGTGCTTGTTAAATAAGAAATTGAGCCACAAATATGAAATTATTTTGAATCTTTCCTGTGAAATCCCATTCTTGCTACCATTTAAGTTGACAAATGTGTCGTCTCTACAGATTATTTTCAGACTTCAAAATGTGAAAGAAGGAGATCATTTTATGCGCTGTGTTTCAAATAAAATTCTTTAGAATAATTCAAAAATGCTTTTTTCAGGAAGAAGTTTCAGTGTTTTTGTAAAGCAGAAGCTGAAAGATGCTATCTTTTATTGGTTATACAGAGATCTATTAATACTTATTCCTTTCACTAACAGCCTGAGCACTGATGGGAAAGTTCTCTTCTGTGACAATATGTAAATCACAGAGATGTATTCAAACAACAAAAGAAATAGTTCTTGCAAACAGAGAAATGAGAAGCTAGCTCATTGTGTACATTTTTGAAGAATCAAATCTGTTTATAAATAATTCATTAGCAGTATAGAAAAAGTATTTGCTTATATTTTGCAAATCACTACAGAAACATGAGAAATATTTATTTACATGTGAATTGCTTTTCCACAAATTATTTCCTTTACATAATTTACCATATCTTGAAATTCCTCTTCCTGGTCTGTTGACAGAAAAAAGAATCAAATCAGTGATTTGCTAACATTTACGCAATGAGCTTTTGCTTTGAGAAAATTAGTAGTATGTCTGTAATCTAAGAACCATATAAATGCTAACCTTTGATTTGCTTAAAAATAACATTCCTGGAGAACTGATGCAATTGATGTAGAACTGCTTTTATTACTACTTTCCTACAACTTCAAAATGAAAATATGTTCTCACTGAAAAAACTAAATTCCTCTTAAAAAACTTTCAAACAGGATCATTTTGACTTTTTTTAAATGAAGTGAGGGGGGGGGATGAAGATGCTGATAGATTAATGAGAAATACTCCTTTCTTGAAACAGTTTTTGATTTCTAAAAATGGAGACTTCTATCTCCCTCAAAAAGTTCATATTTACCTTAGATCTGTGTAACTCACATCTAATATGTTCTCATGCTGGTATTCACCACATTCTTCTCAACTGGAATTTTCTAATTTTGTGTTTTCTTTCACTGATCACTATGTTAGGTTGTTAAAAATCATGGATGTTGCTATCTTCCATTATTAGTGTAAGGACCCTGTAACATTATCTGGTGCATTACTGACCATTGCTACCCTCCACTCTTAATCTCTTCTTCTTTTTCTTTTTTACCTTTCCTTCGCTGATATTTTTGCTGTGTGCCATTTATGTTTGCTGTAGTGGAAAAATTCTCACAAATAATCCTTGGTTGCTTTTTCAGTCCAGCTCTGTTAAAACCCTATGATTATCAAAGTCTAAAGCATACATAGAGACTTGATTAAATTCTGTTCAATTACTTCTACTTCTGTACCTTTGTTTAATCTAATGGTTCAAAGTCCATAGAATATCTTCATTTTTTCCATTGTCTAGAACAGAATATTTCAGACTAGTTCAGTTGAAAGAGACGTAGAAAGATCAGCTAGTTTAGGTGCCTGACCACTTCAGGGTTAAGCAAAGTTAAAGCATATCACTGAGGGGATTGTCCAAATGCTTCTTGAACCCTGACAGGCATGGGGCATGAACCACCTGCCTGGTCTGGTATTTCACCACTTTCACAGTAAGGAAATATTTCCTAATGTCTAGTCTGAACATCCCCTGGTGCTTTTTTGTACATTTCCTGTATGTCTTGACATCAGTTATCAAAAAGGAGAGACCAGCTCCACTTGCCCTCCTCAGGAAGTTATAAGGTGCAATGAGGTCTCCTCTCAGCCTCCTTTCTCCAGACTGTAGAACCCAAGCGTCCTCAGCCTCTCACCATAGGACGTGCCCTTCAGCCCTTTTACCAGCTTTTTGTAATGGTTCTCATTTTCAAGAGGAAGGTACATAGTATTCTGTTGGAAGAATATTCCACACTGATCTCCTGTCCAATATTTTTATGATGTCAATAAAAGCAAAAATGCAGAGCTATGCAGTCAGTGAGTAAATAGACTGAAACAACCAGTCTCACTTTCTCAGTATTACTCCATCCTTGCCTGCTGCCTACTTCTCCTGTTTGCTTTGCCTGTATCTCAAATTTGTTTTGTGCCCGCTCTTCTCCTTTCTTGTGTCCACCTTTTGTAATGACTTCAGACTTCCCTGTTTTTTTTTTTTTCCCAGGGAATAGAAGAACATATCAATTTATCACAAAATACTCCCTTTACCTTCCGACTTTCAATGTCTCCTGTCCATTTGTAAGCTCCTTAGATTGTTTTTGTCTAACATCTCCTTTCTCTTTTCCCTGAAATTACTTAAAAAATCCATAATTATCTTACCTTTATTTTTCTCTATTTTCTATACTGACAGCAGTGCTTTTTTTTATGAATGTATACTGTCTGTTGACTTTTCCACCTCATATTCTCTTTCTGTTAAACCTCTAACAATATTGTCAGTATTTAAGTCAGTAGATTACTGTCAATCTTCATCCCATACTTAATTACTGGAAAACTGAATTATTTTACTTGAAACTCCAAACCTTCCTTCTTAGGTATTCCATTTACTGTCTTAAAACTATTCCCCTGAATGTTTAGCACAGGCGAAGCTAATTATTGACACACATACGTATTATAAGATATGTGATAAAATGCATGCTATTGAGTGATTGAAAGTCAAAGTTTAGTTGCGATTAACATCGGTTATTAACAGGTGCAAAACAATTTTCTGGTCTGTGGTATCTGTCTCACAAAATCTGTAATAATCCACTTACACTGAAATAAATAATGCTTATATTTTCAGCAACATGTGATTTTGTAAAGAAATTTGCCAACTGAAATGAAAGTATTTTCATGAACATCTTATTATATATAAATGAAATTTAGTTATAAAATATAATGAAACAAAACCCCACAAGAAAAAGAAAAGTCCTTAGAGTTTGAGAGTTAATGTTTTTGACTTTGTTGTAGTAATTCATTGATTGATTGGGGATTTTTACATATGAACTATTTTTATGGAAATGCAAATAAATCTAGGGTTGTTACTTTTCTTTGTTCAGAGCCTCAAACATGCACTTTGAAAGACTTTCTTTGTGCAAATGGAGACTGTGTTTCAGCAAGATTCTGGTGTGATGGAGACTATGACTGTGCAGATGGCTCAGATGAGGTAGGCTTCTTCCAGGAGAAATATGTGAGAAAATTGCTAGGTTTATATTGCTTGAGAATGAATTTCCTTCATATGAGCAATGGAAATTCTAGATGAGTCCATACATCATATAGATGTCTTTACTAAATTAAAACTAAACATATTGAATTATTTATCCTAAAAAGAGAACATGAGTTAAGATCAGTTCATATTTATCTGTAGTCTGTCTACATCTTCTGGGCCCCATCAGTGATCTAGACCTCTTCCTTCCCGCATACATTTTGTGTCGTAGTTGGGGAAACAATGCTTTCTATACTATCAGTGTATTGTTCAGGTTTGTGGTTTTTGTTGAGGAAACATGCTCTGTTGCTCAAGTAGCAGAAGCTCTCTGGATATTTGCTTTGCCCTTTCTCCGTTCTTGTACTTTTTGTCCCCTGTCCTTTCCTTGACAGTGCTGGACTTCAGGTGCTTCCCACTTACTTGGAGGGTGCAAATCACCTTTCGTAAATCATACTTACAAAGATATTTTATTTCACAAGGTATCGGTGTGTTTCATAGTGTGAAGCAGTAGCGATATGAGCTTTAAATTCTCTGACTAAATATATATTTATGTTTATTTTAAGCTCTTGAACTTGAATTTACATTGTTTTTATTGTAACAGAGGTATTGTGAAACAGGCTGTTCAAGAGATCAGTTCCAGTGTTCCAATGGTCAGTGCATATCAGCAAAATGGAAATGTGATGGTCACGAAGACTGCAAACTAGGGGATGATGAGAAAAATTGTGAACCAGGTATTGTTTTAAGTAACACTGAGAAATAAAACAGAATGAAAGAAGCAATAAATCAGAATGAAACAAGTAGAAAATAAGTAAACAAATCAAGAGAACTTGTGTACTAGGAGTAGGAAGGGAGTGCAAATAAATCTCGTATAGTTCATTCTTTTAAATTTTTATCTTTGTGTCTTCTAAAAGTCATGTTTTTTTTTTTTTTAAAAAAAAAAGTGTACCGCCATGCAATTGTTGAGGAGAATGGTGCTTAATTTAATTTTATTGAAATGTAATTCAGCTTACAAAATTCTTCTCTGAAAAGACCAGTGTTTCTTGGCATGTTACTACAGTGTCTGGAGATTTTGTTTTGTGGTGTCCATTCTGTTTTCGCTAGTCCTTATGCAAAGGTTTTCCCTAGGAAATTTGTTTTTATTGTTTTAGTTCATTATTACTATCCTGGAAATTGTGGTTGTTTATATTTACATTAAGTTTTTTGTAAATTTCATCTTCTTTTGTACAACTTACAAAGTCTATGACAACACTCCCCTGATTTCCATTGTGACAGAAATGTCTATCTGCATTTTAAATAATATTAATATATATTTATTTGAATTGTAATAATGCATACTTTCTGAAATCACAGTTTCATATAAATTACTTTTATTTAATTATGAGCACTTACATAACCTTAAATAAACCTAAGGCCATTTTAAGAATGCATTTTTTAATATACCCATTCTATGAAAATGTGTATATTTACCATTGTTACCAAGCAAAAGAAAAACAAAGAAATTTCTCAGTGCTAAAACACAAATATCCTTTCACTATCATTATACAGTTTGGTTTCATCAAATGCTTCATTGTAGTTTATGAAAGATTGGAAAAGTTTGTCATCTACTAATACATTTTTGCTTGCTATGTTAAAACAGATAAAGACATGAAGTTATAAAGCATCTTATGCATAAATTACCTTTTTCCTAATGCTAAAACATATGTTTATAACTAGCATCTCCAACTTGCTCTGCAAGTGAATACATCTGTTCAAGTGGAGGCTGTATTTCAGCATCTTTGAAATGTAATGGAGAATATGACTGTGCTGATGGATCTGATGAGGTAACTGAGCAATTTGTTTTTTTTTTCCTACTGTCTGACGTGAATTGTATAGCTGCTCTAGAGCTGAAAAGAGGCACTTATTTATTTATTTATTTACTTTCTTTGCATTAGTTGAAATTGTCAGATAACCTAGTCCCATGATTTAGTTCCATGGTACTTATGTTGTATTATGTCTATTTGTTGTGTGGTCTGCTTTTGCAGTGGACCAATTTGTTTCCCAAAAGTAAACACCTGGATGTCATTCTGGAGCGGGTTGCTTCAGGGACTCTTCTATATTCACAGCATGAATGTGTTGTGTCACATTTAAATGTGTTGTTATTGTTCTCATTCATTAATAATTAGTTCACATCTGTATTCACACAGATGGATTGTGTAACAGAATGTAAAGAAGATCAGTTTCGGTGCAAAAATAAGGCCTACTGTATTCCTGTCAGATGGCTTTGTGATGGAATCCATGACTGTGTGGATGGCAGTGATGAAGAAGACTGTATCCAAGGTTGTGTTTTTACTGGTAGTGCATTCTGTACCATCAAAGAAATCAGTAATAAATCCATTATTACTGGGCTGTTTAGTTTAAAATGATCTTATAGGCAACAGTAAAGCCATGCAATATCATGAAAAATCACTATATAAGCATAAGACCCCAGTTTTCTGTTTTGTTCTGTGTCAGTGAAATCCTGCATCTAACCAGAACGAGATCACTCTTTGAATTCTCTTTCTTTTCAGAGAACACAACTATGCACGTAAATTGATTTACATGAAGCTAAACTCTATGCTTATGATGAAGATTCCAAATGTTTTTGAGAAATATGTTAGTCTAATTCTCATAGTTGCTGAATTTTCATAAAACTTGTTCTACTGTAACATAATTGTGCATTCATATACATTTGCATACATGTTAGATATATACACAGAAATGCATACATGTAAACAAATATCATTGAAGAAGTTCTTCATATTACTTCTCCTGAGGGCAAGACCATGCAAAAGGTTTTATTTCTGATTTTTTTTTTATTTTAAGTAAAGCTTTGCTTTAACTGCCTGGCAGTAGCAATGTAACTCTACAAAAGACTATTATTACACCTCATCAACTGTAACAACGAAAGAACTTCTCAGTCAAGTAACTTTTTAAAAATATCAAAATTTTACTCAGCATTTTATCACTTTACTGGTTTATTATTCCAGCTTTATTTATTTTTTTTCTTTTCTTTCAAACGAGGCTAGTTCTGTAGATTAGTCATCTAGAATTATTGTATGCAGTACAATAGTAAGTAATAATAATCAGAGATGAAGCAAGCAGTTGCAGTGTAAAATATCCTTCCCTTATCATGTCACAAATCTGCTAAGCAACAACACTTATGAAAGGAAAAAAAGAGAGGTTATATAAGATGATTAAGTTTGAAAAAGACCAGATGTTCATCTGTAACAAGGAAAGTATCATATCTGGAAGTGTTGAAGAATGAACTGTTTTAAGAAGACGGAGATCAACAAACTTTTAAAAAAAAGTTCAGGAAAAAAATCAACAACTTTTAAAACATTTTAAAACTGCCTTTTAAAATATCTAGACTACATATCTTTAAAAACCAATGAACTGTAAATAAGTAGTAACATGCTTAGTTCATCTGAAGCCTACATTATTCTTTGGATGGCATAATGGAGCTTCTGTGAACTGCAAATTGCTTATAATGCAATAAGAAGGCTTTTGCCTTGTTGGTAATTGCTATAATACTTTGTATTTCTGTCACAATTATGATTTCTCTTAGAGAAATCTATTCTGTGAAAGAACTATGGAGTGCAGAGCAATCACATAAAACAAATGCCAGTTTATCTCCCTGATAACTAATTTTTTCCTCTTTAGAAATACAACAAACACAAATGGAGTTTTGTTCTACAGCATTGTGAAACAATCTCCATACTGTTATCTGTAGCCCACTGTGCATGTTTTAAAAATAGCTTTTTTAATCTTATTATTCAACTAGTATTATAGTTTTACTGTGATTACACACACAATTATTTATATTCATGTCTTTTGTCATAAAAAATACTTGAGTTGTATATATTTTTCCGTGAATGATGATAATATTTCTTACAATAGGAGTTAATCATATTCAGTAACATAGCATGAGAGTTCCCAACATCCTACTCTGAACTGTTAATAGTGGAATAAAGCCTTCCATTGATTTTAAGGGGATGTGAACAAGACAGTGAATGAATAAGTAGAAAGCCACAGGAACTTTATTTTGTGTAATGGACCTGGGATGGATGTAATGCACTGAGCGAAGCCACAGTGAAAGTTTTGGTATGATGATATAAAATTTCATTGCTTCCTCCTCTGCAGGTACACGGCTTTTTTGTTTTTTCTTCTATACTCTTTTCAGGAAACTGAGAATCTATTTACCAGAAATATATGTTCTAGAGAAAGTGAACTTCAAGAAGTTTCCGTAACTTCATTGATTGGTAGTGATAAAATTTAGTCATAACATCTTTGAGACAAAATGTTATTACTGCTACACGTATTAAAACTGAATTCAACTTGAAACAATTTTAAAACTTCAACATTTTAGCTTAAAACATTTTCTCTCACCTTCTGTTCTATTTTGTTAGATGTTTCAATCGCTACTGAAGTTGCATGAAAAAATTTATTCTTGATGTGTTCTTTGTTCACTAAAGATCCTAATCAGAAATTTCTGAACTTACAAAAAGGAATAGATTCTTAGAGGCCACATAATCTTATTTGCTATATCTAGATATCTAAATATCTAGGTCTTCCCTAATGGCAAGGTCTATAGTTGATGGGGATGCTACAAGCCTGACTAAGCCTGTTAGTCCTCAGAAGAAAAAGTTCCTTTTTCTTTGTCTCTTCTGAAAACAATGCATATCTCGGAGAGTGGGAATAGGAATAGAGCAACCGACATTCATGTGAAACAAACCTGGACTGAAAAATTAGTCCAGGAGGAAATTCCTTGATATAACATTCATGAAAAGAAAGAAATGTATGGTCAAGGAAGAGATTTTGCAATAAATATTTCTCTCTGTCTCTTCAATGCTTACATTTGGGATTATTCATTTAGTTATGCTGTGTGTGTCATTCTCTACAGATTGTATATGTAAATGTTGCAACTGATTTTATCGAGAATTGACATTCATTTATTTCTTTGTTTTTTCTGTCTTCTTTCTTTCATCCCAGGGGGAAGCATATGTAGAGCTGATGAGTTCTTGTGCAACAACTCCCTCTGCAAACTGCATTTTTGGGTTTGTGATGGAGAGGATGACTGTGGAGATAATTCTGATGAAGTCGCTGAAATGTGTGGTATGACACATTTTCCAGTGTTTTTAATGTAGTAAAGCAGATAACTGATTTAGAAATGACATGTAGCATACATAAATGTATAAGGACATACATCTAAGTTGTCTTCGCTCAACTTTTAGGTTAGCTTAAATCGTGAGCATAAAAACAGGATAATCTTTTATAAATGCTGAGTTTGTATTGTATTATCTGTTAGCTGTGCCAATGAAAACTCTGGACTGAGAAACCAAACATAATTCCTCCATCTTCTTTTTCAGTTTATGTTCCTTAGCCCTACTGAAATTACAGGGTGGGCATGAAATAAGAAATTACCCATGTGTCTTTTTTAAGCTACGTCTATCTGGTAGAAGTATACTTATTTATTCTAAAAGCAACATCTCTGCAACAAATGCTACGTATTATTAGTATTATATGTATTATTCTAGTGAGCGGTGTCCTTGCCCGTGGGAGGGGGGCTGGAACAAGATGATCTCTAAGGTCCCTTCCAACCTGAACCATTCTATGATTCTATGATTACACTACATAGAAATTACCTTGTGAGATTTATACTCTACTAAAAGCAGTCTAAGATCATAAAATTTTAGAAACAGCAGTCATTTTTTTTCTAAAATGCACAAAACAAAAGACATCATTTTTTACATAGTATAAGACTTTTTGTGTGATCCCAAACTACTTGTCAAATAATAGAGTACACTACCACTTTGTCATACCTTGTCTATCCACCTGCTAGAGTTCAGCCCAACTGTAAAGCTGAAATTCTCACAGTTCTCCTAAGTTAGCACCTAGAATTTATTTTCATAATGGATTCAGGCAATCTTAATAAAAATACTTTTGAGAATATTCTTTACAGCTATATGCAACTTTTACAGCTATAATTAACTTGAGTATTATGTTGAACAACAATCAATGGAATCATCAATGCAACTAGATGATGAGAACATCCGGGTTGTTATGGCTATTCATACAATTTTAAATGAGATGTTTGTGAAAAATTAAGCTTTCTATAGGAAATATACAGATGGGAAAAAATGCTTCTACATTAAAGTATAAATCATCATACCTGCTTATTGCCTTGATAAGGAACAATTTAAAAAAAATTCAAGAATACTAGCTGGGTAATAGCTGGTTTCTTTCTTTCTTTTTTTTTTTTTTAAATGTATAGTAAAGTTTCCATGCCCTCCAACAAGACCATACAGATGTAGAAACAACAGAGTCTGTTTGCGACCTGAGCAGATCTGCAATGAAGTTGATGACTGTGGTGATAACTCGGATGAAGATCACTGTGGTAGGTGACATTATCTTTCAAGGCATTCAGATCAAAGAAAACAACTGGAAGGCAAACTTTGTTGCAGAGATCTGCTTGTCCTTCAGTAAAGCTTAACTGGGGGTTAGTAGATCATAATTTGAAATTGAAAGAAATTCGACTTGAACTAATTTCCAGTTGCTTAATGCTTCATGGTCATTCCAATTTGTATGTTTCTAAAATAATCTGAAAATCTTAAATAGTGCTTAAATACTGATTTATTTTTCTCTTACTCATTTGTAATTATATAGATAAAATCACATATAAAGCAAGACCATGTAAAAAAGATGAATTTGCTTGTAATGATAAGAAATGTATTCCAATGGAGCTACAGTGTGATTGGTTTGATGACTGCGGAGATGGTTCAGATGAGCAAGACTGCAAAATAAGTGAGTTTGCTTCACACATTATGTTTGATGATTGAAGCAGAAAAGAAATAATAAATTGAGATTTTTGTCCATGCAAAACCTTCTCAAAAACATACAATGCTAACATGGCAATAACATTACCTTCATGGTATCTAAGCCAATACACCTAATCTTCTGTCAAAATAAGAAACTAATAAAAGTTGACTGTAATTTAATGTTAATTCTATTTAACATACCACAAGGCAAAGGCAAATTTTATAGCAGCTCAGGTTGTAGTAGCCATCAGAGTAGTCGTTGAGTTTTTGGAGTAGATCAGATGTAAGTTGATTGCATTTTATTTCACATCTGCAGCAAGATACATTTTCGTATTAAAATGATTGATGTACAGGATGATATCTCAACAGTGTCAGCCTATATGCATACGTAGGTAAATACTATAATGTCATACATTTGTTTAAAATTTTGCTTGATCTTTTAACAGAAAGATAAATATGTCATCCTATTGATTTTTTTCCTTTAGACGTCACTTTTAACAGTTAAAACAAATCTATCAGGTTTGTTTTAGACATTTTGTTTATGTTTAGGTGTCACTGAATATACATGTGAAGATAATGTGAATCCTTGTGGAGATGATGCATACTGTAATCAAACAAAAACATCCCTACTGTGTCAGTGTAAACCTGGATTTCAGAGAAACAAGAGAAATAGACAGTGTGAAGGTACAGACCTTTTCTATCACCGTTCTCTGCAAAGTACTAAAAGTCAACTGGATAGTCAATTTTCCATGCTAGAGAAATGAGATGCATTATCACATGTCATTTTTTCACCAGAGTACAAATTGTTTCATAGGTATGGGATTTAGAAAAGAAGATATGAAGCTGAAAGGAATTACAGTTTGTAGATTTTTGCATTTTACCTGGAGAAGTTAGCAAAGATGAACATTGGTTGTGCAAGTCAAAAGATTCCACTCAAAATATTAGATGATTTTTAATCTGAGGTATAAATGGATGATTTATGTTTTGATAGAGTATTTAGCCAAGCAATTAGGATTATCTTTAAATATGTCTATGAGAACATATTGGACACTTGAAAGTAGTGAAGATGCATAAAACTGGAAATTGAAAAGAAAATAAATAGTTTGAAGGTAAAATGCCTTAGAAAAGATCATCCTAATATCTATGATACCACACTGAGCAGAAAAAATACATGGTTGTTATAATGAAATATAAGTCTACCTTCCAAAGAATGGATTATGAATTCAGTTCTTTACTGGTGAACAGTACCTTGCCGAAAAAGTGCTGATCACTTTAGTAGGACTATCAAAGTGAATAGACTCTTGAATACCAAAGCTTCATTCTTTGACTTTTACAGAAAAAGATATACACAAATGAGGTTTTCCAGTAACAGGTGATCATATAGTCTTGAGTGTAACAGAGGTAGGCATGTTGGACATAATTGTAGCAGACGTTTTTATTCTCAAAGTTGATTTTAAGCTCTAATGAAGAAGGATTTATATAAAAAGGATGGAAGAATAGTTTTAAAAAAAAGTTTCTGAGCTGTGTTGAAAAAAGTGGGAATAATATTACTAATAATTGCAGAAAGCTGCCTTTCACTGTTGTAAGATATACCAATGCTTACAAGTGCATTTTCTTCTTCTGCATCATTCCATGGTATTTAGAATGTGTTCAGTAATAAGGTACTATATTATAAATATATAAATTACTTTTTCTTTTTTTTTAACAGACATCAATGAGTGTATGGCATTTGGTGCCTGCTCCCAACAGTGCCATAATATTAAAGGGTCATACAAATGTGCATGCGAGAAAAATTATAAGGAGTGGAATAACAGTTGCACAGCAAAAGGTAAGGCTATTAAAATAAAAATAAAAATAAATGGACAGTACTAAATAATTTATTTCCATGGTTTGTAGCACTGATATTTTACATATAAAATTTGTTTTTATATAAATGTTTCTTGAATAGTGCACAGAAATGATTCTCAAAATCACTCAGATTTACCTTTTGTTTCGATAAGCAATAAATTATTTTCACTACTATAGACAGACTTAATATGAAAGTTCATTATAAGCTGGCGCTCTACATTTTTTTCAAACTCTAGCTTCTTCCATTTACAAAAAGATATAAATAGAAAAATATCAAAAGATACAAAAAGAAAAGAAAAAACGGAGGTTATATTAGCAAGCATATAAGCATTCTGGTTGTGTTTTAGGAGCTTGAGAGAAGAATCAACTTGTTAATAGGAACATATTTTATAACTTCGGGAATAAATTAAATAGTATTTGGAGTTGACATGTTTTGCTTTTGTGGAGTTTAGTGGAGTTTTAGTGGCGTAAGTGGAGTTTTTCTAAGTGTAATCATTTTAGAACAGATACATCATGTAAATCAGCTGCCCAGATCATACTCCAGTGAAGGTAAATATGCACACACAGATGTCATTTCTGTCTTTCATGAGACAGGTGTATTGTACAAAATAGAGTGATTAGTGATTCGTTTTGTCTGGGTATTATATAACTTTGAAATTAATTTTACAAATGAAACAAGCAATAATCCAGCTGTCTGATTAAATGGATCGATGTCTGAATAAGTGGAAGGATGAGCATAGCATCTCACCTGCAATTTAGTGAGATTTTAGTGTAAATTTTACTTATACCTACAAAGTCTGCAGCATGGAGCCAGTGTTGAAGTTACAAGTTTTGGTTCCTTATCTTTGCACATACATGATGCACAGCTACGAGTAGTAACTGATTTGAGCTTTGTGGCCCATAAATGCATATTTTGGACATACATCGTAGAACCACAACAAATTGTATCACGTTAATCCCGGTTCTTCCTTCTTTATACAACACACACATACTGGTTAGCTAGATGGTGATAGCCATGTACATACTGTGTTCACATTTTCTTGAAGAAAACGTATAATGGGAAGATCATATCCATGAGTTATTAGTAATTTCTTCCATATTGAACATGAACTCTGTCAGGATGACAAATCATGACCTATTACTGAAGAGGCAGTCAGATTATGACATAGAAGTAAACAAGGCTACTCAATGTGGATAATGAATTGTTATTATATAAAAATAGAAGTAACTCTTATAGGCTTATAGTTTTTTAAAAAATTATCTATGTATCACTTTACTGCATTTGAATTCTTCACAAGCTTCATTCTCCATTGCAAAAGAGTCAATGGTTCCCTCTTCACCTTATTGATATTTGCTGTAACAGATCTCCTCCTTCTTCTTGTATTTAGCAGTAGTAAGAGATCACAGGATTTTTGGTATTCATAAGGAGGAAATGTTTTGGACAGACACTGTTGTAGGCTGACCACCTATGAATGTGACATAAATTGGAAATGTGAAAAGTACTAGCACTTTCTTATGCACGCAGCAAGTTTGTAACTTTCTCATAACCTCATTAATAGATATCAGAGAACATTTTCTTATGGATAACATATTTGACATCTGTATCTAGATGGCAATTAAGTATCCATAAATAACGCATATTCATATAGGTTCAATGCATCATATCCCCTATTTGTATATTGCCTAACGTGTTTGAATTCTTACATGAAACAATCCTTAAAATATACAGTCTCACATGTCACAGTCTGAGTCTGAAGAAAATTTAAGTCATATTGTTGTTGACCAGAGTGTGAATGCTTTTCTAGTGCTGAAGAATCAGAAAACAGTTTTAACATAAAAAATGATCGGATAAACACTAAAAGGCTGCTTGAGTGAAAAACACTAATTGTACATTAGCTGACATTTACCTTATTTTTGTTTCATTATAATAATCTCTAGGCTCTGAAGAACAAGTTCTCTATGTTGCTAATGACACTGACATCCTGGGTTTTGCATATCCATTCAACTACAGTGGTGTTCATCAACGAATATCACATATTGAACATAATTCAAGGATAACTGGAATGGATGCATATTTTCAAGGGAACATGATTGTTTGGAGTACTCAGTTTAATCCTGGAGGAATTTTCTACAAAAAACTTCATGGCGGAGAGAAAAGTCAAAGTAACAGTGGCTTGATAGTAAGTAAAAAAAAATAAAAAAAAATAAAAAAGCAAGAGTACATGATACTAATTTCTTTCCATTTACTTCTCTGTGCTTATTGCTTATATTTTTATAACAATAATAACATATACTGATTTAATAAATCAAAATCTTATTCAAGTAGTATACATCAAATTAAATGACTATGCCTTTCCATTCAAGACTCTGACAGACTTTGTCAAGTCTCTAAGTTAATATCAAAATATTATTTAAGCTTTTTCTAAACAGAAATAACCATTATGCTAGAGGGAGATGTACTGAAAATATGGAGTAATTCTACTGTAATATTTTTTCATATAAATGAAAATCTCTAGACAAATCTATCAAGTTCCTTACGTAGAGAAAACAACAAGCCTGTAAAGTTTTGCAAAATTAATGTGTTGGGCTACTTTGTTGTTGTTGTTATTGATTTATTTTATTTCTTTGTGGTTTATAACCAGGTAAGTTCGCAAGGATAAATGTAGTCTGCTGGCCCACAACCTCACTAAGGGATGTGCACTTTATTGTGGGTCCATAAAATTGAACGTAAGCTTCCTCGAGATTTCTTAGTAGTCTAGGGGTTGAAATTTTCATAATTGATTCAACATTATCTCCTTTTAAACTAATAAAAATGTTCTTACAGTTACTATTATTTCATATTGCTTTTTATATTTCTGTTTTGCCACTATGCCAGAATACTTTCTAGTCATTTCCTCCTAATTTGAGGCTATTGAAATGTTAGCTTTGCTTTCCCCAACGTTGGATGAAAAAAATATGTTTTTCTTTATACACCATTTTTCTCCAAATCTCCACGCAGGTAGATGCTGGTGAAGGTGCTTCATGCAAGTCATACAAAGGTTTTTACAAATGTTTGTGTGGAAAATGCTTTGATTGATTACATCTGAATATAACTTGGAGTCATTTCATTTACCACAGAATCATAGAATGGTTTGGGTTGGAAGGGACCTTTAACATCATTGAGTTCCAGCCCGCTAAGCATTTGTATTTGTGAAGCGTTTATTTCTCTCTGTGGTAACCTATTCAGAATATTTCTCCAATATTTTCTCATTAATACTCAAATATGATTGCCATATCTATAGCTGATCAGTAAGTTAATTAGTTTTATAGTGTTGCTTTAATGCCGTCACTTAAAATTTGGTTTTGAAAAGCTTGAGAATTTATTTTTAACCCAAGTTTCTAATGGATAAGTTTTCAAAGGTTACATTATAACTTTTGTATCTAGACTTTGATATGTAAATCTGGATAGCAAACTTGAACAAACTCACCTGCATTTTCAGGTAATTGCATTAATGCAAAAATCCATCTCAACTGAAATTGCTCCATGAAATTAGCATATCAAGAGCCTTCCTCAGAGAATAGCTTTGAGTATCTCTTGTATTTTTCTGTGAAAAGGGGTTTAAACTTGGCACAAATTGAAGTATAAAAGAAGATAGTAAATATCAACTCTTCAGGGTTTATTGACAGATGCAAAAGAGGATTGCATTCTGATAGAGTTGATACAAGTGAATTGGTGATAACTCGTGCAGCTGTTTACTGATATAATCCTTTGGGAGAGGATATATAAGTTATCTGAGGTGAATATTCAACACAGTGATTTGGCTCTTCAACTCAAGTGAGGCTTTTCATGGAAGAGGACTCTAAGCTGAACATTAAAATAATTGTACTGTAAAATAGGAAGAAAAACACAGGTTTTGTAATGTATTTAGTCAGTATATTAGCAGCTTGCTCAAGGCTTGCTGTTCTGAGAGCTTAACAAGGGCCCTTAACCACTCAGATAAATCCACCCATCTATTCACAGCTTCGCCCTATGGCCCTTGGAAATTGAATCTATTGCTTTAAATGGAAACAATTTCTAGACTGTTTTCTCTAAATATTCTTTTTGCAAGATATTAGAACCTAATATCTCTCATTTACAAAAAATATAACAAGGTTTCATGATTGAAAACCTTCCCTTGAAGATACGTAAAGTTTAGTTTCTATCAATCCCAGCTAACATATGTCATGGCTTCCCCTACAAGGACAGGCTGGGAGAGGTAGGACTCTTCAGCCTGGAGAGGAGAAGGCTGCGAGGGGACCTGTTAGCAGCCTTCCAGTACCTGAAGGGGGCCTACAGGAAAGCTGGGGAAGGACTTTTTACAAGGACAGGTAATGACAGGACAAGGGGTAACGGTTATAAACGGAAAGAGGGTAGATTTAGACTAGATATAAGGAAGAAATTCTTCACTGTGAGGGTGGTGAGACACTGGAACAGGCTGCCCAGAGAAAAGTTGTGGATGCTCGCACCCTGGAAGTATTCAAGGCCAGGCTGGATGGGGCTTTGGGCAACCTGGTCTGGTGGGAGGTGTCCTTGCCCATGGCAGGGGGGTTGGAACAAGATGAACGCTAAGGTCCCCTCCAACCTGAATCATTCTATGATTCTAATATATTCTGTTAATAGACAATTTATGAAATGGTATCCAGCTAACATTGCAGACAGTGGTTTTAAATCTATAAAACAAAAAGCTTCGGTTTACAAACATTTTCCATGTTACCCTTACAAATATTGTCTGTGACTCCTCTGCTTCATGCAGTCAATCCATCCAACCTGGATATTTTTACCTCACAGTATATGAATTATGCAGAAGATCTTTTCCAAGGGCTAAGAAACACTGCTGTTTTGTTGTTTTTTTTTTTTTGTTTTTTCNTTTTTTGTTTTTTTTTTTTTTTTTTTTTTTTAATTTCCTTCTCAGATCCATATACAGGGATGTTCAGGTAGACTCCATGATACCATTAGTACAGGAGAGCTCCTGTAAGAGTGTTTACTGATGTTAGCAGGTATTCAAGCTCAAGAAATATTTAAGGAATATCTACACTGCTGCTTTCAGCTGTTAACTGATTTAAACAGTGTTCTTTCAACAGATTTCCTGTGTCTTTTTAGTAGTGTTTAGCATCAGAAATTTTTTACTATTCTTAAAAGCAATAACATGAAGTTATGGTTTTACCTTAAAGCTATAGCTCTATGGATGATATTTAATTACAAACTTAGATTTTTTATTTTAATGTTCCTACTTATGTGACACAAACAGTGGTTTGGTGAAGATATACACCTACTGGGATGCTCATCTGTGGAGGAAATTTTCTGCTTTGAGAAGTAAAAGTCTAAGGCTTTTCAAGTATCATCTTTCCTTTTTTTTTTTTTTTTAATTGATATATATTAATAGATAATGTATTATTTTTAATTAAGACACATTAAACAGCAATAAATCATTATCTTTCTTTATTCCACAGCAATGCAATACCAAAGCCATCTCTGAAATAAACAGAGAAAATACTTCTTCAAATGTGCTTACGATAGAAATTAGATTTTTCATTTAGCTTTCCTAATTAGAACAACGAGCACTGCAAGGTGATGTGTTCCTGCTCGGTGTGTAACATAAACTTTCTCCAGTCAAATTCAACTTCAAGGAATGAATTGTTTTCTGTAATTTACCATCATATCAAAATGGTTTCCAAATCCAAGTTGTTACTGTAGCTTTAAAATAAATAAATATTCTTTAACTATAAAAGAGATTTTTCAGTAGGCAACAAATGAGACCCAAAGTGGTCAAGCTGATACGTTCCGTGCATGTGTAGAATCTACTTTATTACATAAAAGGTTTCAAACCCCAGTTTTTCTAAATTATGTTCAGCATAAGAGTTGGCTAAAATAACTGTAGAAAATATTAAGGCAATTTTGTTCCTGTATTTTCATTCTTATTCTGTATGCAAAAATCATTCTTTAAACTTAGCATAATCCAAATGAGGTAAAAGCTCATTTACAATGAGTAATTTTCCTAAAGAGTACAAGAAGGTGCATAAGACATCAGAAACATGATACAGCTAGGCTGAAACTTAATGAAGACAACTGAGAATTAAATGGCAGTAGCATCAGCTTATCTTTTTTTAATTCTCTCTTTAGAATCTCTTACACCAGATGGCTGCTTTCCATTTCTTATGGTTATCTCCTTGTTAATTTAATCTTCAATGTGAATCCCAGCATTACTGGAATTTCACTTCTCCTCTGTGGTCGAGAAAGGGTCAGAACAGTTAGAAGCAACCCAAAACTGTCCCAGAGCTTTTTGATAATTCCTTTGTCTCATCTGCTTCTAAACACCAGCCTTCTGTGAACTATCCCTCACACGGCAGAGGAACTTCTGTCGTGAGTTTGCTATGTTTAAAATACATAAATAAAAAAATAAAGTGTGATCTTACTAAACCAGTGGTTCATGAACAGTCCAAAGAAAGGCAAGAGACTGTGCTTGCCATGATAGCTGCTGTCCTTTTAAAAGAATATTTGGTTCCAGTGTAGTAGTCTAGTTTTAATCAATGGTGGAGCACAGGTGCAATTAATAGCAAGGGAGGAGAAGTGCTTCAGTAGCTTCCTTGCTACTGCAATATTGGTCAGAATTCAGACGTAATTTTTTGCATTGTTCTAAATGCAGTGATTTTATTTATCTTCAGCATTTTACTGAGTCATACCTCGGGATGGTATAAAGTACCATTTCCAATGAGGGGTTTAGGATGGGATTTCATAGCGTAGTTCTGCATAGAGTACAATAAATGTATAATCTCAATTCTTTGTTTTCCTTTCCCTTAAATTACAATTTGTTCAATTTATTTGCTTCAGCAGCAGTAGTTCAAATAGTTCAGTGTTTTTAAATATTTAAGCGTATATGTGAAATGTAAAATTTACTTGCCAATACAAATCTATGACTATGCAGTTGTTGTAAATGATTGTTTCATTACATTTGACTTTAACATCTGTTCCTTTTAGTGCCCAGAATTCAAAAGACCTAGGGGCATTGCTGTTGACTGGATTGCTGGAAATATTTACTGGACTGATCATTCCAGAATGCATTGGTTCAGCTACTATACAACTCACTGGACTAGTCTGAGATATTCCATCAATGTAGGTCAATTGAATGGACCTAACTGTACAAGACTCCTTACAAGTATTGCAGGAGAGCCGTATGCAATTGCTGTAAATCCTAAAAAGGGGTATGTAAGTTTCAACAGTATTCTGCTTTGGTAATTCAAACTGTTCAAATTAAGACAATTAAAATGATGTCTATAAATATCTCAACTTTTCCAAGTCCTTTACTTAACCTGGTTGCTCAATTTACCTGCATGTAAATCAGGGTATACTATCTCCCATCTTTCAGGTAGGTTGCTCGCAATAAGTAATATCTTTAAACTGTTTTGGGGTTCAGTATAGATTTATATTTATATATGTATTTATGTGTAATGCTTTCAGGATGATGTACTGGACGGTTATTGGGGATCGCTCTCACATAGAGGAATCATCTATGGATGGTACGCTGAGGAGGATATTGGTTCAAAAGAATTTACAAAGGCCTACAGGTATTCAGTGCATCAATTCTTCCTGACTACATGGCATTTGCTATCTCTGTGTGGATTTGCTGAGTGAATTCTTGTTTCTAAGTTTGATATATATATATGGTTATACATTTGCAGCTGATAATAAAATTTTGTAGTTATATTTTGGTGTGATATGTCTTAATATGACTTAAACTTCTGCAACAAAGCCTAACATTGATTTTACAAAGCAGTACCAAAGTACTATATAAAATCAGTTAAAAAAAAAATGGTTCAATAACATTTTACAAGCAAAATCAATTAAGGACTTACCCATTAGTAGTGGGACACATTTTCTAAGAAAGCATATGAAGCTTTACAACCTATTTGTTTCTTGAATACTCTGCAAAATAATATAAAACAGATTTAGATTTTGAAAGAAGCAACAACTTAATTATCTCAGTATTTTACAGAACTGTTTTGAAGCTTGACAATTCATGTTGAGATCTTGTGAATTGCCATTAAGACTCCGTTGGCAGGATAAAAGTAATTTTTATGACACAGGAAATGGTAAACGCAGAATGAAATACATCTCTCTTAAATATCAGCATCCTGTCTTGAAGCCTCAAGTGATGTGTTTGTGACCCATTTTCTCATACAATATTTGATGTTTCTTCAGGCTTACAATGATAATTTGTTATTATTGTTTTGCAAATTAGGGATTGTTCAACTTTGCTATGCATATCTGTTGAAACATAAGCTTCTTTCAAGAAGATGCTAACTGAATATCTAAGCATCTCAATTAGAAGCTGCTGCTATCACTGCAATAAGTAGTAATATTTTAATACAATTTTAAGTCCCTTGCTAAGGTGGACTTATGGAGTTTTGTACATAAATTTCACTCATCCCACAAAGGGAATACTCTTTTTTTATTGACATGATTAGATTGAAATATAAAAACTTAGGACATTGCATATGGGATAAGGAAAGCTGAGGAGAGGAAGCTCATGTTCCTTTTTAAACACATCTGAAGCACAATGACATATAGTCAGTAAGTACCTTCTGATGATTAAAACTGAAAGAGAACAGAATCTTGTTTATCACAATTGTTACCTGTTCTTTGCTGATGTTCTTGTATTAAACACTGTGAACATATCGGATAAATATAATTTTAGTTGTTCAAATTCTATTTTTTGTCACTTATTACTGATTTGGTTTATTGCCAAAGATATGTCCTAGAGAGACATGTCTCTAGAGAGTTATGTCGCTCTAGGACATAAACTTGTCTCTCTTCCTTTGTCATTGAAAGCAATCTAACTTCAATTTTTTTGGCCGTAAGTGTTGCATTTTGTGGGTTTTCTAGGTATTCTATGCTCTACTGCTATTTGCTGGTTGTTTTTATGGGTTTTTGTTTTATTTTAAAAAAGTCTTCCCTGACTGGAAGTTGAACTGCTTTTCTTTGTAACATTTTCTTTTTATATATTTTACATAGAAAAGTTTCATATAAGCATTACAAGGAAAGTTAAGAAAATTTGCGCAACAAGCAGGCTTCTTAAAGTGGGAATTTTGCAAATGCCTTGTCAAAACATTACGTTACCCTGTACCTGCTGTCTGAAAACACGTCTGTGGCATCCTTTGGTACTTTTCTTTCTTTGCTGCATTGCAGAAAATAAGTCTATGGAACCTTTTAAATTTTTGGCATATATCTAGAAACAGATCCATTGCCTTTGTAGGTGGAGTGCAAAAGAAGACTCCAAGTCATTCTTTTTTCTATGGCTTTAGTATTTCCTCTCCAGTGAAACTGTATTAGTATTGTTTAGATTGTTCAAGATTTTACTGTGCATCTTGTGTTCCACTGCTCTTAAATTTATTACTAAATATGATTTTTCCCACTTCAAATAAGAGAAAGTGAGAGTCTGAGCATTTGGACTTGACTTCACAAGATTTACTTGAGAACAACTATTACAGGACTACTATATGTATAAAAAGTAGTTTTATTACCTTGTATTATCTCTAATATTGTGAAAAATCATTGAGAATGTTTTTCATTTATTGATATTTAAATATTCTTATTAAAATACAAAATTAAATTTAAAGCTGGAGACCGAAAATTGTTTCTAAAATATTCCCTCTTACAGATACTGTGCATCACACAGAGTTCAAACATTGTCATTATCTTTTACCAGAAATGATTCTCTCTAACTCTGTCTGAATACTAGTGTTTTTTTTAGAAGACTTTTTTTTAAAAAGCAGTTGCAAATATAAATGTTTTTCAGTGGTCTATGTATCCTACTTCCTCTAATTCCTCTGATCTATCAATCTATTAATCTAGATGATTGAGTTAGGACCTTAAGAGGGGAATTTTTGCTGTTATATATAATTTCTTTTGATGTATTTTTTTCTGGCTTACCTACTTACATAAGTAGGAAGAAAAATACTTTTTCCTATTCTTATTAAAAATGCACTACAACTTCAGAAGTTCAGAATTGAATTATTTTATGGTTCCAATATTGTTACAGGTGGAAGCTTTTGACATGACGTAAAATGGCATATTAATCATTTAAGCATCCCCTAGTGAAACAAAGACTGCATGATTTAACTATTTAGTTATTGCCTAGAGGCTCGGTAGTCACAATTTTTTCTTTTATTCTTGTTTGTGCACTCACTCACTTTTCTGTTTTTCTATAATATATATGAGTATATACATGTCAGTGAATATTGCTGTTTAATTCTTGAATCTTTTTTAGCCTAATTTAATTAAAATAACATGATTTTTAATTCTGTAGTAATTACTATCTATGAAATTTTAGTGGTAACAAATATGTGGGAACAGGATAGATACTGTATCTAATCTGAATGCCTTATAGTTGCTAACATGGTCACATTAGTGCTATTGGGAAGAAATCTATTGACATAATTCCTTTTTTTTTTGTTGGTAGAAAAAAATTACAGGATTAAATGCTATATTTATATTTGTAGATATATTTATAGTCCTACTTTACTTATATGTATGTTCCCACCTGGTACATATTTGTACCTGCTGAGGAAAATGGTTTCAAATGTTGGAAGAGTAGCTTAAAGAGAGTAAAAGAAATGAATTGAAACAAGAGGAAGATTTAAGCTGTACATGCTATATTTTATTCTTCTTGGTTTCCAGACGTGTTTTTCCATTGTCTCACTGTCATCAGAATGTGAACAATAGAAAAGTATAGTTATGTAATAATTTTTTCAAACTTAATATTCCTGTTTGAACCTTTTTATCTTTTTAGGTCTTGTAGTTGATCAGTTCAGTCAGCGTTTGTTCTGGGCTGATTTTGAGTTATCTGTCATTGGCAGCGTTCTTTTCGATGGCTCTGGTTCAGTTGTGTCTGTGAGCACTAAACAAGGTATGAAGAGGTTTTATGTAACGTAACTTCCGTTTTGTTTTATTTAACAGAAGTTTTAAAATATGGAGAAACTATGTAAGCAAAAAAGACTATTCAGGACCGATATTCATAGCTTTCTTGGGGTGATGCTTTAGATATCTAAACAAATAGATATTTAATCTTTTAAATAATCTTACAAAGTTACTTTAGGGGAATAAGCGTTGAATGATATGTGTGAATCTCCAAGACTGTTACATAATTATAAGTTTGGCTATTATTAAATACCATTGTGAGTATAATTTATGTATGGCTTTATTTGAACTTACATAGCAACATGTGTTCAACTTGACTGGTTGAAATTTAGAGCTATCTGCATTGCACAGGAATTGTAAAGTTATAGATCAGTTGACCTGAATCAGTTCTGGGAAAAACAATGGATTTGGCTTTCAGATCAGTTTGTAATCACAGAATTCTTCCTGAAGGATGTCAGTTTGGAAAGTTTTTTTCAGAGGTAAAGAGATTCTGATCAAACAAAGTTTTCATAGGATTGCATGTTATCTTTTTAATAATTTGGTAATATATGCAACATTATTTTATGAAATTTGAGTAGGGAAGGGCAGAACAGTGAATAATTTCAAAATTTGAAAGCAATCTACTTTGAGGAGTAGGCAGTTGGTAGTGGAGTTTCATTGAGGTGATACCACATCTGGTGCTAGTCAGTGTTTTAACCTCTGGTTTGAAATTCACCAGAGGGTTCTAGAAGATTTTAGCTGTTAAAAAATCAGGAATTGGTAGAGGCTTTGTGTTTTATTTTGTATTAATTTACCATCACTATGAAGTGTAGCATAAAAAGTATTATTTCTAACACTTTAAGAAGGAACAATATTAAGAAATGTTTTATGAGAATAGTTTTTCATTGCAAAGCAAAATAATTTGTTTCTACCTTGTCGTATACTTCTAGTTAGTGTTGCAGCTGAATATGTTCTCAACAGTTCTTCCTGTACGGTTTTCCTGCTTCTCAATGTTAGACCAGTTTCTGAGGCTGAACTAAGGGATTTTATTTGCTTGTAGTATGGGAAGAATTCCTTTTAAGAAGATTGCTTTTTTAAAAGGCAATCTTTGTGGATACAAACTGTGCTATCTGAATAATAATGCTTTTTAGTTTGTAATTGCAATACAATTACAATACAGTTATTAAAATAAATTTGTTTACTATTTGAATACAGATATCTGTGTTTTTATTATTCATTTTTATTTAAGGTTTGCTGCATCCCCATAGAATTGACATTTTTGAGGATTACATATATGGAGCAGGTCCTAAAAATGGTGCATTTAGAGTACACAAATTTGGCAGGAGCCTTGTAGAATATCTAAGTGTGGATGTTGATAAAGCAAAAAGTGCCTTGATTTTTCATCGCTACAAACAAATGGACTGTGAGTAAGCATAATTACTTAAAACTAATTGTTTTGCAAGTTCAACTCAGGAAAAGAAAAAATAAAAAGTAATAATCAACTGTAGAAATGTAAAACAGAACTTGATTATACAAAGTGAAAACAGATGCTGTTATATTTCATAGATTATGATATGTTTTTCTTTCATTTGAAAGGACGTTAGACAAATGCCTACCTTGAGTACCTACACTGTAAATGAAGAATAAAAAAAATTAGAAGAGAGCTGAATACAGATAGCTCTTATCAAAACCAAATGAGGGTTTTTATTGTAATTACCAATACATTTGTTGTTACTGGAGTAAATTCTATCATGCTATGAATCTGGCACTGCCATCAGAGTGAGTGTTCACTGACTTCAAGCTGTTAATATTCTGGAAACAAGAGCTGAATCAGAATTTTGTGATTATTTATTTTGTTCTTGTTCCATAACGCAGTATAATTCTTAAAAAAAAAAAAAAAAAAAAAAAAACTTTTAATATTTTCTCTTCTCAAACAGTGCCTAATCCATGCTTGGATCTGACATGTGAATTCATTTGTTTACTCAATCCTTCTGGTGCGTCATGTGCTTGTCCAGAAGGAAAATCATTGGTTAATGGAACATGCATTGACCAGAACCTCTTAGGTAGGTATTCAAAATTGCATGAGAAACAGAAAATAAAGAAATTGGCATTTTTTTTTTTGTAGCAAAAGTTCTTCAAAATATACATATTGCTTATTTCAAATGGAAACTAAATATGAAGAAGAAAACTCTTTATATTCATCAAAATACAAAGTGGACTTTCAGACTAGCCTGATACATGATAATATTTAAAAATGAATGTGCACACATTTTGGCCAGAAAAGTTTGAAAAGGTTTCAGTAACCTACTAATAGTTTCAGTAAAACTATGGATTTACTTGGGGGGCAAATGATTATACCATGGTAGAATGTTCAGAAAGATATATAGTTTATTAGAGAAAGATCTGAAGAGACTTTTGGATTATTTGTCTGCTGTTTATGAACTTGTATTGATAGACAGAAAATGCTTGGAGAAGCATTTTGAATTTGACTATATTTTTTGTATCATCCCACAACTGTGATATGTTATCGTTTTTTAATGGTTGCTGAATAATTTTCTTGGTTTTCTGATTACATTTCTATTTCTAGTATTGACTAGCACAGGTTTTTTTTTTTTTATGTTAAATACGTAATAGTAGATGGCAAGTTTTTAGCCTCACATATTATAAATTATTAATCAAAACAAACCTCAGTATGGTAACATACTAGAAAGTGATCGTCTTTGCACTATTTTGACATTCATGAAAATGTACCAAGTAGACGTTTCAGGTTGACATTCCACTTAAGCTTCAAGGAATCAACAGGTTCCTTGAAAAGACCAGTTGACCTCAAGCACCTTATAGATAATGGCTGGCTGACAGCACGCTTGCTGTTAAGAGGCCGCTAATAGCCTCAAAACGAGAGACATTATGTGAATTATGGGTGAATGGCTTTTCTTGTTCCAAATCAAGTTCTAAGAAAAGTTCTTTTCCTTTAGGAAGTTATACAGTGTGGAATAAAAAATGGAAGCCAAAGTCCTCCCTTACTTTTCTGATGAAGAACTAGAAAATGTATATGAAACATCACAAATTACATACATTCCAGTTGTTAAAATGTTATATTATGTTGTCTTCATTGTCTCAGAGCATTTTTGGCAAAGTGAAGGCTGTCAGAAACCCAAAACAGCAATTCCTGCTTTACATGGCTATAAAATTCCGTATATTTTAGGAGATTACGTTAATCTTAGGAGAGATTGTATAGTGATGATTTTGTTGATCTCCAATAGAGTCCTCACTCAAAGTCAATTGAAAGGTTCCAGTAGCATTCAGTGATCATCTTGTAAATCCTTGAAATAATGAAATCCACATTTTAATCTGAGACATGAGTATCTGTGAAACACTTCAGCTGATGAATTTGTTTGTTTTTATTACAGGTAGATCCCAACATTGTAAATGTATAGTAGATATATCACAAACTTTTATGTACATTATAATCTATATGTTCAAAAACATTCTACTTTCTGCAATTTCTTATTGTTCAGTCTACCTTGTGGTTGGTGACTGGCAGGTGATCTCACCCTTAGAATTAGAATAGCTCACTAGGAAGGGACTTACAAAGGTCATCAAGACCAACTGTCTAACCACTTCAGGCCTCTTGTTCTGTTTCTTGTGACTGTGTCCCCCAAGCTGTTTCTGGCTCTTTGTTGTTGATTTTTTAAAAAAAAGAGAATTAAGGCAAGTTTTGAAGTTCTGCGGAATAGAATTGTCATTCTGCAAATGACTTGATCAATTGAATTGATTTTTCTTCATAAGTACTATGTGAGGAATTCTAAATGTTGAATCCTTAGTGGCTTTCTATAAGACTAAATCCAGATTGCTCTAGACAGCTGTTTTACCAGCATTTCTTACAACTGATGAAAAGCAGAGTTTTGGGGTTTGATTTGGCTTTTTCAAGTTAGAGATATTACAACGTATGTGTGTATCATTCAGAATGGTTTTATAACAAAATGAAAGCAATTTCCTTTGTGTTCTTAGATAAACTTTCATCTTTTTTCTCCCTTGCTGATTATGATTGACAGAGCATAAAGTTGGGGTTTTTTTTGTGATTTATTTCTTGACTATAGTAGGCCTGACTTTTTCAGTTTAGAAGCAGCTCTTTAGTTTACAAACAGGTAGAGTACCTCTTCATGTTACTAAGGGAGACCGCTTGATTTGCATCCATTAGGTTCATTGTATCTATTAGTCTTTAGAATAGTGAAGCTGGAAATGTACAGAGGATGGAAATGAAGAGATTTGCACTGGAGCAAATCAGTGTGTATCACAGCTGAACAAGCAAGAGTAATGGAACACTTCCAGGAGTTCAGTATTCTGGTGGAGAATATTGATCACTTCAATTATGAGAAAGGAATATTTGTGATTTCTTGGCTGAAATAAAGCCTGAGAAAAAATTACCAAGACTCAGATTTGGCATCGCTTCTCAACAGAGATGAAAGTTTTCATTTATTGTGGCGTTTCCTTCAGTACATTTCTGTGGGAACTGCACCTCCGCATGCACAGACTGCAGGCAGACAAGGTGCTCTAGCTGGGAATGTAGGGGTTAATCCCTATGTACCCTTTTTTTCACCCACAAATTCTACCTTAGAGAGCTGTACTAGCGAAAGCTATGGCAGTTCAATCCCTACTATCTTCTTGATTTCTGTCTTCCTTTCAGGTTCTTTAGAGATCAAATAGAACAGTCTTCAACCACAGAAAGCTGCTTCTGGTTTGAAAAAATATGTATATTCATTACAGCAGTATCTTGAGTATTTATAAAGGTGTATGCTATTGAGACTGTTATATCCTAGAACTGAAGAAAATGGGTTAAATTACAGAAGGTGTTAGCTTCTTCCTTTTTGTAGTCCTTCCCTTACATGTAGGATTGTAAAGCAAATGGGTTTTTTAAAGCAAAAATATGAAGGAAATCAAGGTCTTTCTTACAGCATTCAGACAAAATTTGGACATTACAATTTGTTCTGAAAAATTTGGCAGATGGAAAACTGGCAGAGCAAACTTTCCATAGCATAGAACTCTATATTCTTTCCTTAATAGGGGCCTTCTGTTCAGTTAAGTAGGACCTACATACTTCGCTTTAGGACAGACAGGAATAAATACCTTTGTGCCCCATGAGTATTTTCCAGTGTGAGTTGAGAAGTTCCAATGAGTGTTGTTCATTAACTGTTCATCTCTCTGTTTAGGTGCCAAATCTAGAAATCTGTGGATGTTTCAGAGGGGAAAAGGCAAAAAGTGGGACACATTTTTCTCAAGAAAGAAAGAGTTGTTACAGAAGTGCAAATGAAAGATGTATATGTGTGTGTTTGGGGCAGTGGTGTGAAATATCAAAAAATTGAACAAGTGAAGGAAAAAAATATCAGCGGAATTCAGAAAGCTTTATATTGCTGCTTTTTCAATGTTTATTCTGTATAAGGTTTTCCTTTCGATTAGAGGAAAGAGGCAGAAAAAGCAAATAGGCTCATTAATGTTACTGTCCACTAGTCATATCAGGAAGAAAGAAACACAAAAGCTGCAAATCAATGCTATTCTATTTGTTATTGAAGATGTATTAAAATTGAAGTAGGCAAATCAAGGCAGCCAGAGAATAAATAACAAGGCTAGGAGAGAAGATATAAAATCACATATCCTTTAACCTCTTTACTTTCTTTCATGTTAGATGGATTCAGTAGCTAGTCTGGAAGTAGTATGACAAGTGAAATTATTTACATCTGACATTTCAGAAGTGAAAAGAACATCTGAGAGGTCTTTGAGTCCAGGTTCCAGCTAGCTCTGACTAGTATTGAATTGACTCCAGACAGAAATATTTCTGATTTATTTTACTTTGTTCCTGTAGTGAATACATATCAGAGATGTTCCCAGCTCTTTTTTTTTCTTTTTTCCTCAAACCTTTATTCACTAATTCAGATTAAGTGTTCAGCTTTTCGTAACAATTCTTCTGTGTTTTTCTCCTATATTTTCTCTTTTCTTTCTGTCTTCTCCTATGGGACCATTTTACTCCTGTCTCCCACACAAAGGCATGTGATCCTCTTTTATACTCCCCTGATGTGAATCAGCTAGAGTAATTTGATTCTTTTATTTACTTTCAGACAATAAAACTGCAGCATGAAAACCCCTGTGCTGTTTAAGTCTAACATAGTATTTTAAAACTGGCCTACCAATTGCATGTTTCAGTCCCAGTTTTTAGTTTGAGTCCAAAATTCTTGTAGTAACTTTACTGTTTTTCATATTAGATTTGTATTGAAATTCTTGAATTTGAAATGCTGGTTGGAGAACAAAATCAGTACCAAATTGTAGTAACTTTGTTATGCTGGAAAACACTACAAGCCTTTCTGATTTTCCAGGTCAGCCTTCTCAGATGACTTGCTTAATGTTATAGCGTATATTGCATTTAAAATGTAAAAGACATGAGCGTCCCAGTCACTGAAAGGCAATTGGTTTAGATAAGTGTTACTGTGGGCAATTTTTAGTTCAGTGTGTTTTCCTGAAAATATAAAGTCACGTATTTCTTGGTGTGATTAGGGTAACTTTGAAGTTTATAGTTCATGTTTTATAGTTATAAATATGCATTATGATATTCTATTTTTTCTGTTGAATTCATAACGTCAGATCTTTTTTCAAATCTATCTTAAATCTGCAGAATCACTCTAGAAGAGAAATATAACTGATATTTTTAAGGTGCTATCCGAAAGGTTTATAAAAATTAGCAGTTGTCTGTATTTTACTGTTATTCAGTTTTTACTAAGTTCTGCTCTATAAACTCATGACTAATGATAAGTAAAACAGATAAGATAAGCAAAACAAAAATAGACCTTCTCTCCAATAAGACATGCCACATTATCCATTTAAACAACTTCTATAATGAGTAACTGAAGAATGGTTCATGGAACATCAAAAGATTTAATGAACCACCTAAATAAACAAAATACTGAAACATCTTCAAAATTCCAAGTACAAAGTAGGTTTGTTACGATCGATGTAGATCCAGGGTGGATACTAAAAAATGAAGAACATACAGAATTTCATATTGTTATTGTAAACACATAAATAGTATAGGACCACTCAGTTCTCCGTGAGAGCTTTCAAATGTGTTTTCTGATTTCATCTTCATTTGAAAGAGATGAAGGTGCCTGAAAGATGAGTGATGTAGGACAAATGGATACCTTGACTGCTTTGTATGTTGTATAACTAAAATAGGGTTAATTCAGCAAAACATCTTAATTGGTGGATATGTTACTGAAGAGTTCTCAGTGTTTGTGATGTCTCTCTTGTTAAAGGTTCAACTACTGGATAAGTTTAGCAGCACTCTGTCTTCACAAGCTTTGTTTTGTAACGTGAGAAATGAAAAGTCTTATTGCTAAATGTGTATTTTGAGCTGCAAAGGTGCTTGTCTGCTTCTAAGGATTACAATTATTTGGATGTTTGAGCATTGTGTGCATGTTGCTCTATAATTAATTTCTTGTTGGTGTCATTGAATGATTTTATTTCTTGTTCACTGAAATGAACAGAGATTTATTTCTTAGTGTTTCCAGGACAGGCACAACTCTAATTGCAAAACAGCTTTATAGAAAGATTGGATCTGTCTTAATCAGAATTTGTGTTACCTAGTACCCCACAGCTAAGAAGGTGGCACTGCTGCCATGAGTACTTGGTGAATGCAGAGCAGTAGACAGCACCTTTTCTCAGTAACTTTTGCAGACAATATAAAATAAAAGAATAAACCAGAAAGTATTGTTTAGAAGCAGCAAGGTAGTGTGCAAACATCAGTTTTTGAGGAGGATTTAAAGGCTGAGCAGTTTCCTTTTAAATATTATGGATAATGTTTAGTTAAGTGTGGTGTTGGTAGCCTGGAACAGAGAGGGGATAAAAATCAGTTGGGAAAAGGCAAATCACTTCAGGCTGAGGTCACCAGAATAATATAAGGAAGTTTTCTGAGATCCCCTAAATGAAACCAACAATATTTTTTTTCATTTCTTAAACTAAAAATGATAGTTTCAAACAAGAATACACACTGCCATTACATCCTCAGGGGGTCAGCTTTCCTGCCACATCATTTGAATGAAGGAAAAGCCGAGTAGACATGCCCAGGCTGGTACCCCAGTAGGATGCGAGCTCCCAGACCTGCATACAGCTTCCACCATCTCTGCTGCTCTTGACAGCCTTTCCAGAGGTGGCTTATGGTCTACTAAATGTGTCTTTTTTCTAGCAACGTGTGATAGTTTAATTTTTCTGTTTGAAAAGTGATATTTTTTTTCCACGTTGACGAGGATCAGTAGCTCCATTTAAATACAAATAGGCTCTGTTTTGCCAGTTACGTTGTTAGGAATTATGCATTTAGGAATTGTTGAGAACAGCTGTGTGCTCTTTCTGCAGATGATACGTGCAAGCTAACTTGTGAAAATGGAGGAAAGTGCATTATAAATGAGAAGGGGGACCCCCGATGTCACTGCTGGCCAAGTTACTCTGGTGAGAGGTGTGAAACCAACCACTGCTACAACTATTGCCAGAATGGAGGAACCTGTGGAGCCTCTCTCCTTGGTAAATATTTCTCTTCAGCTTTATATTATCATATGTTCGTTAATTTAAATGCTTGAAATAATTTCTAGCTTGTGATTTTTTTAATCCTTGTAACTTCTTTCCTTTGTCTGTACTTAAATTCTATGCAATATAACAGTGTATACTATACACGTACTTTATAATCAATAGTGCTTTTCATTCATGAATCTCAATGTTTTGGCAAAGCTAAACTGCATCCCACAAAAAGGAGTGTGTAACTGTTCAGCATAAAAACATACATATTGAGGTGTCAAAAGGGAACTGCAAAGTGTAAGGTCCAGTCAAATCACATGCAGAAAAACACAACACATCTTGCCCCATCTCTATCTCCGTTCTTCCTCCAGTGTTTTAGGTGCCGCTGAGCACACACAGGGAGTTGTTTCCTTAAACTACAGAGTGATGTGACTTCAGTCTTTTCCCTGTATCTTGCTGGAATTAACAAAATAGGCATTTTCTTCATCTAATTCTCAGGAAGATTTGGAAGATCAGAATTCAAATCCTTTGTTTGCCTGAAGGAATTTGAAATCACATCTCTTATCTTAAGGGAGATTATCTTAACTGTCAAAATGAGAGTATTTGGGAGTTGATCTTTGTTCCTAACACATAGGCTGTTTCAGGTTGCGTATTGCAATTAAATCCTGCTTGGTCTAGAGAGGGAAAGTGTGTTAAGAAGTACTCTAAAATTTAGTAATTATATGAGAAAGAAGACATTGAATTCTATTTTCTGTTCCAAGGAGCATTTAAATGTTTGATTCAAAGCAGAACATCTGGAGGAGAAGTTTGATGTCTAGTCTCTTCTCAGAAGACTGTCAGATGCTAAAATTGAATCTTGTTCTCCTCTGTGATGAAATGACCAACATCCAAAGGAAAGTATAGGTACCTTATCTTAGGAGCTGATGACTGTTTAACACAGGGAGAACACCCTATAATGCAGAATCATCTACCTTAGCCTCTGTGACAGAATAGGCTTAGATCTTAATATTTTCCTCAACATTCTGTGCTAATTTAGCTAACATAGTTTAGTAATTCAGTTTCACTTACTATGCTGTCTTCTCTGGATCCTATTTTGATTTGGTGATGTGTGCTAAACAAAGGATTTTTCAGTTTGGGCTAAAGAGGGTTAATAATGTTTCTCATAGTTAATATCACTAATAATGACTAAACAGTAGAAAATAAGAATTACTTGTACTCAAAGTTGATTAATTATACTTGAAACTGCTTCTAACAGCTAATGGAATTACTGACACAAATGATAAGAAGAGATTTGTATCAATTTAGTGAGATCAATACATGGTTAGTGAGGACATGCAAAAGAATGAAAGACATTCACGGATGATTTAAATGATGTGGAGAACTTCACTATCATCCAAAGAGAGGATATTTACTCCCACATCTTTACATCTGGCATTTAATTAATACTTTTGAGGTGTTAAAAGGTTTTATATGACTATTAACATAGCTCCCAGTGCTCAGCTCAGTGCTGAATCCTGCAGAGACTTCAGGATTTTATTTTTCCTTTTCTTTTGGCAGTAGCCACAGAATTTAGACACCTCCAGCAGCTTGTTCTTTCTTTACCAGGCGGCTAACAGTTGCTGTGCCCACACAGCTGTGCTGTAACCTGGATTTTTAAGACTTTTTCCTACTAAATCCAGCCTCTGAAATCTCTCAGCATTGTTGGAATAATTAGTGTAGTAGATATGTTCACCAATGAGTAAATGAGCCGATTATACAATATACTCCTGCTGATTTGTTAATCATGGCCCCATCTGCTACAGAGAGCCTGAAGATGCGGAAGTTATCCTTATTTCTGCTTGGTTTCAAACAGGATAATGTGCCTGTACCAAAAATGCATTGGGAGAGCCAGAATGGATATCACTACAGTCCACCTTTCAATGTTCAACTGCCTAACTTGAGGAATCTGAACCTTTAACTTCATCAGAGGTTTACTGTACCACAGTTAGCCAAAGCATGCTAAGACTTTATCAGCTGAGACCAACACAGAGCCATTCCTGTTTATTAGCTGTGGAGATGTGGAGTCACAGCTCCTATTTCTAAGCACAAAGAGAGCAACTCACTCCCATGTCCTTATGTGATGTCAAAAGTTCTGATGACTCTTACTAGGCATACCTGCTTATAGGACTGTTATTCTGCTGTGCTCTGTCCGCTTTCCAAGTTTTATAAAGTTTTTAATAATCATATTTCAAGTTAACCAGATTTTCCGTCTTCCATTTCCAATTCATGAGGGTAGCCATGCCTTAAAGCATATGCCATAATCTTCATGTAAAGACGTAGAAAAAAAGACCATATATCTTTCTAAATCAAAGTGACTGCATCCAGCATTCTAGATAACATTTCACATTGATCCACATCTCATCTTCCTTGCACACCTTGCCCCTGGACCCTGTAAATATTCTACTAGGAAGAAATCTTTCCTTCTTATCAGACTGTATTACTTATCTACATCAGACTATAAGTCGTGTCTTCCTGAAACAAACTAACGTGTCAGTGAGACTTCCCCTTTAGTTTAATCTAATCCATATTATGCTAAAGCCATTATATATTTTACAGAGGAAACTTAAACTGGACTCCCTTAAGGCATTTAAAACTAATCTATTAACTCAACAAAGCTTAATTGTTCAGGTGTTTTTGCAACAAACATTTCTTCCTTCAAGTCGGATATACCACTGTGCTAAACATGCTGCTCAGTCAGTGCACATTTAGCTGCAAGGGATGCACATACCATTCACATTTCGGACTGAGGATGTGAAATCTGGAACAGAGCAGCATTCACTCCCTTATCAGTTCAGCCTTCGAGGCAGAGCTGATCTGCCTTGTCAGGTTCATAAGAGTTGTTAGTGGGCACATTACTTTGTTCTTGCACATTGCAACATGTGGACTTTTCATTCATATCTGTAGAACATAAGATAAGCATTATATTATGTCTAGATTTCAAATGTTACATCTGAGCAGGTTGACCTGTCCATTGGCAAAAGGTATACAGAATAGACTGTGTATGTAGAGAATTCTCTTACATCTGGAAAGTATAAAATTACTATTTTAAAACGGCTCAGTATCATTTTAATTTATTTTACTGTGTTATTCCTACCTGTGCATACAGCCTTCCCAACCAGTTCTTCCTAATGGAGCTTTTGATCCATCATACAATTGGCTCCTACTGTCCTACTAAACTGTTGCAATCAAGGAGATGCATTGTGTTTTTCCAGTATCCCTTTTTTTTTTTTTTCAGTTCTAAATGGTGATGGTTTTTGCTCTGGAAGTTCCAGCATCCATACGTGTGAAAGTGCCAATCCAAATCCTACTCTCAAAACATAAATGACCCATGATAATTTCAGCTTGCTTGAATCTGTCTTTTGTAGAAGCTCTGACTGCCCTTATCGATTGTGTTATATTTTCCAACTCAAAAAGCCTTGATGGAGTCAATCCACAAGTGTCATTCTACACACGTGCCCTTTGGGAAGTTTAGGACCTGTCAATAAATGTACATGGCAGAACTGCAGAGCACGTGCCTCCAGGCTAGCACCAATGAGAGAAGAGACAGCCACAGACAGTGACAAGGAAGGGTACACAGGGACCACTTAGTAGCTCTATTTCCGCTCTCTCCCAGTTTCAAGGAGTCAGTTGCTGTCTATTAGTTCTGCCACAGTGGGCTCTGTGAAGTGCTTCTGTGAATTTGGATTGCCAGATACAATATCCAGACTTCGTGATGTAGTGTTTGCTCCTCCAAGCTGTTGTGGTGTATGTCTCATGACTCGAGGGAAACTCGTTCTGCTGTATGCTGCTGGTGTTTGGCTTGGAAGCCTCACAGGAAAATGAGCTTCTGAAGGGAGCCAGCTGCTGTGAGGGCTCCCTGGGAGTTGGGAAGTTTCCTTATTGTTGGATTCTGTCTCAAAACCCAAAGTAGATACATTCTGGAAGCAAATCCTTCATCATTTTCTGATATAAATAGAATGCCACAGCATATAAAATGCACTTCTGGTGAATGTGTGTGTTCTATTGCATGTGTACATTCTGTTCTCTTTCACTACCTAATGTGTAGTAGGAATGTGATAACCAATTAAGTAAATCACAGAGTATTACTCGTTTTTTAAAACATGATTGTGCTAAGTCTTTGCTGGATGTGGTAAGTTGTAGAACCTCATTATCTGCACACAAATGTTAATTTGTTAAACAAATCCCACTGGCAATTCAGGGATTATTCACTGTTGGTTTACTTACTGCTAAGCCATTTGGCAAATTCCTATGTGAACGTTATATAGCTAGAGATTGGGGTAGCTTTAATTAAAATTTATAAGTTTATGACAGTTGTATTGAACTACAAAAAATGAACAAAGAAAATGTCATCTGTTAATTAAAAGTACACATCTGAGACATGCAATTAAAAGTTTGTATATAATAATGAACACTTTCCAGTAAACCAAATTAATGGAAATTTGGGGGGAAAAGAAATGTTACCATAAAAATACACTTCTTTTTTACTTTCATTTGGAAGTTAAAATCTTGGAGCAAAATTTTCTAAATGTGTTCTTGAACACATGAACTAGATTAAACTGGTTCACAAAGTTATATAAATACATCTTTGCACTATATTCATTGTTTGTTTAACCACGTAGAATCTTGGTATTTGTGGGAAAATGAGCAAAAAAAATGTTATTTACACTACATGAAAATTGATGAAATATATTCCTAAAAAATAAAAAACTATGTATGAAGTAGATGCTATTTTGTGTTCTGTTTTATGAATAAAACACAGGAACATGATAGTGTGCACTGAAAACACTGTCAAAGAAGAAGCTAGGGGTTATTTGAGGCTATTGGGAAGCCCCCAAGGGGCATGTACATCAAGGCCAGGTTGGATAGAGTCCTGGGCAACCTGGCCTAGTACTAGATTTGGAGGTTGGTGGCTCTGCCTGCAGCAGGGGGTTTGGAACTTGATGATCCTTGGAGTCCCTTCCAACCGAGGCCATTCTATGATTCTACAGTCTTCCTGTAACCAGGATAGGGGGACTGGGCTAGGGGAGAGAGTGGATGTTTAACTGGAGATTGTCTGTCTGGTCTGGTGTGCAGCTGTTCCAAAAGGAGCACTACAACCAGCCTTGGAAGTGCTCTAATAATTCATTTTGAGATTATTCTTTTCTCCTTTTCTTTCACAACATGAACAGAATGCTTATATATTGGAATTGATCCCAATCAGCTCAGCTACTAATTATGTACTGTAATACAGCTTCTCTCCACTACTTTTGGTTCAGTAAAGCTAATTATGGTTCACAGAAATGAATTATTGTGATTCCCACAAACTGCTGACAACTCCTCTAGAGGACACAATGTTACTTATAGGAGGCTGGTGCGCCAGATTGTTTTAATAGTGACAGCAAGTGAAAAATGCAAATTAAACAGATTGTGCGTATTCATACGTAACAAATAGAATACACACATTGCTGGTAGGGAATTTACCATTGACTGGAAGAAATAAATTATCTATGTCTTGGTGCAGGCATTAATCTAGATGATCTCATATTTTGAAAATTTTAAAAAGCTTACAAATATAGTGTTTATTTTCTTTTAACAAAAGACAGTACTTTAATTAAAAAAAAAAATGCAGAAATTGACGAAGGTCACAGAATAAGGGACAACTTTACTTTTTTCCCTATACAGCTGTAGTCCTGAAACTTTGTTACCAGTGTAAATGCTTGAGTTTTCTCTGCATGAGATTACCATGCAATAATTGTTGTTTAGGATATGTGACATCCTGGTTAAACCATTATTTGAATTCTATTGTATGAAAACTTGTGGCATTCATTGTTATTGTTTTGTGCTGCAGCTTTATTAAACTGTTCTTGGAACCATTTTGTATCCAAAATCATTTATGAGAATAAAACAGATGAAAATGTCATTACTATTATTATTACTTCAGATGCCAACAGTCTGTGTATAAATAGGCAATGAACTATTAACATTACTAAAAGTCATGTTAAATTGAGTGACAAAAATGGGGTTTAGGCTATACTGAATTAAATTTTCATATAACTGTCAGCAATTTGGCATATTTATAAGACTACATTAGCAAATAATGGAATAGTCTTTTCTACAAACAGTGAAAAAATATCCTGGTCCCATCAGTTTAAAAAATAGAGGAATTATTAATAATAAAAACTGATTTCAGATTTATGATCTATCACTATTTTATTTGTAAAATGGATTCACATAAAGGATTACGCGAAACCCCCTGACTCAGGGGCAGAAATTTAAATACAGATGTATACATGGGGAAAAAACAAAGAGTCTGTGCTAATATCTGAGTTCAACATCTTTGATTTAATGTTTAGATCACAGGGGACAGATATGAATAACCAGGCTGATGCATATTAAACTAGCTGGAGCTATTTTAAGTCAATGGTTTTTCCTGCTGTACTCATTAGAGGAAGAGACTAACTGATCTCACGGCCTTTAGGATGATTTGCAAAACATTTTAAATTAGCATAGCTTAAAATAGAAAATATAGAAAAGAATTACGTGAAGGGTTTGATGTAACAAAAGAGTAAGAAGTAAGGGAAGGAAAAATAATACAGAAATTGTTCTGCATGCCTCAGAGAAAGTAGAAAAATAAGGGTACTTCACTTGCATTGAAAAATTCACCCATTAATATGAAAATAAAGGATTATATGATATTAGAACAGAGGCAGACTGAAAAAATTTAAAATCGTGGAATTTATGGAATATTTTGTTTTTATAACTTTAATGAGAGACAACTAAATAGAGCAGAAACAAGAAAAGGAAGAATCGCATGTTGCAGGGTTTAGATGTAGAAGTGACGTCAGGAGACAAATGTGACTTTAAAATTAGCTGTTACCTATATCAGAGATTGTATAAAAATTACTGAAGAAACAATAAATGAGATGAAATACTGCAAGGAAGTCACCGAGTCATATGCTTCAGCAAATCAGGCAGCAGTAAGGATTTCCTGTTAGATTAATACAAAGATGAGAAATAATTATGGAAAAATGACCCTTAAATATTAATTAATTTGACTACTTCAGATCTTACCTCTCGTGTATGTTTTAAACTAAGCTCTGTGTACTGATCAGACCCAACCCAAGCATAGCTTCTCCTTTGTGCTCTCCAAGCCAGCCCTCTGTGAAGCAGGATTGTTCATAGCTAAGAGTACGTTCTGCCTCCTGCCCTGATGTGAAGTTTTAAAAATGTAAATGGAGGGATTACTGGAATCTCTCATTATTACTGCATTATCTGACTTTCTCTAATCTCCTTCAGATTTTACAGCTGTACCATTGTCTGGACTGGGCAGTGAGTAGAAGAATCCGAGTCTATTTTTCTTGTTTATGCCTGCAGTTCCAATCTGAAGGGTTCTGCATTATAACATATAGTGCATTATACAGTTTGACGTTGAACATTATACAGATTGACGTTGACATTTCTTTACATATAGCCCTATTGCACCACCAGCAAAGATGAGATATCAAGCAAACATATACTAGTTTTACAGCAGTCTGTTAGTTGATTTCTTTCTCCAAATTTGCCAAAGCCAGTGATACTGATGTACCCATTCAAGACTAGACATTTCAGTTCTCCCACCTTATTCCTTAGAATTCTGCCATATGTGTGTTCCTGATTTTCTACAGTCTACTCATGAGACATTCCTTTTGTTCTGCCTCATTATTATTACAATTACTATTTGACAATCACAAGTCTGTGCATGATCTGTTACACACCAATACAGTATTTCTGTGAGTCTTTGCCTGTTAGCTCCCTCTCACTCTGCAGTGACCCAGTTAATATCTTGTTAATACTTTCCAGCAGGCTGAGTTCCTTATGATTCAAATGAAGCCTGTCCTTTTCTGACCCTTCATTTCAGAAGTGTCCTCAGGTTCTGGTTAGTCTTCATCTCTTTCCATTCCCATCTTGGAAGCCAGGAAGGAGAAAAGCATTAAACTTGATCTGTTTTCCCTAAATTTAAGAAAACCCAAAAGGCTGAATTTTAGTTCAGAGGGAGGGAGGCTGGAGGGAAAAAAAAGTTTCATAAGAAATAAACAAGCGTGAGACTAGAATATTAGGAAGTGAGAAGGGAAATGGCTAGTTTGACACATCAAGTCGGTATGGCTTGAAGAGGAGATTACAAATTAGATATAAAAGCAAATGTAGGAGATGGAAAGACATTTGTGTGATGTAGAAGGTTGTTTTAAAGAAGATAAGCCTTACAAAATCAGCGATAAGTGGGATAGTTTAATAAAGCAGTGAAGTTGTAACAAAGCTATAAATCTCATAGACATGAGACTTAGATAAGGGAGGAAAAAAAGGGAAAATTGAAATAGGTTAAAATCATAGGAGGAAAATGCATTAGAGTTTAAACGCTATTTTAAAACTACTTAAAAATAAGCTACTGTAGACTAGGGGTTCATTTTGTACCAATACTCTTCCCTACTTTTCAGACTTTACAAATGGGACTTTTTGTGCATCTTTGTTCTGATACAAGACAGCTGTTCTTAAGTTACAACATTTACTGTATGAGAGGGTCAAGATAACAGCTGCAGATATTTATTTTAGGAAAAAAATGTTATGTAAAATTGACTAACTTGTGTGCTAGTAAATATTTGTATATTCATATGATATGTATAAATGTTTGTACATTTGAGAATAATGGAGTAAACTGTGAAGAAACTGTACTGATGATTATACAAACATTTATCTTCTGCAACAGGAGGAGCTAAGCCTGTTGGGATGATTTAAAGAGCTTAGTCATATCTAAAATTCTTGCTTAAGACAGTCTTTTAAAATACTTCCCAAATAAATAGTCAGTGACCAACCATACATGCACAATGAGTCAGCACAGTGTTTGCAGAAGTATATTTTCTTTACAGCTAGAGAAATACAGTTGGATTCTTACATTAAAGCTTGTTATACCGTTATGATACGTATTTATCTTTAAAGTAATGACTATTATTTTAATTTTTATTTACTTTTATTATAAAGCAGTTTTCTTTTTTTCTTTTTTTAATAGGGAGGCCTACCTGCAACTGTGCACTGGGTTTTACAGGACCAAACTGCAATCAGACAGTCTGCCATCGTTTTTGCCAAAATGGAGGAACCTGCAGTGTCACTGCTGGAAATCAGGCCTTTTGCAGCTGCTTGCCTGAGTATACAGGAGACAGATGTCAGTATTGTAAGTAATCTTCACAAACTAGTAAAATCTGAAATTACAGTAGAAGTTCTACATAATGTAAATTTAACATGAAGTGAATTATTTTTCTATGGCACAGATTGATAAACTTAGCTCCAATATTATTCTTACTCTTAAGAAAATGGAATCTTACATATTCAAGTTATCTTTGCAATATCCATCTACACGTATATGAGAAGAGCCTTTCTAGAAATTAATTATTTTTGTATTTTCATGAAAAAAATCTACTAGATGTACTAGATGTCTGATGTCTTAAATAGAAATCACATCATTGTATTAAAATTTTCTTCTTAAACTTTTGTTAGTTTTTGGTGATGGAATTCCTGAAAAATAAGTGAAATGATGTAGTTGGTTAAAGCAAAGAATTTTTCTGGTATCCTTTAACTCTGAAAAAAAAAAAAAAAAGCCAACACCTATGTCTCCAATTGCCATTTTAGTTCTAAACCCAGTAAGCAGTAAATTGTCATTTCTCCTTTGAGTTTCATTCCTCTATGTTCCTTCATCTTACTTACTTCAATATCACCTTCAGCATGGTTCCTTCTCATAGAATTGAAAGTCAAGATTTCTAGGCATTACTCTTGTTCAGTTCTCAGGGCTTAGGTTCTATTCTCTGCATCTACAGTTTTCCATAGTTTTTCATTTTACTGACCCATCAGTGTCTTCTCACTGAAATATTTTCCAAAGATTTCCATGCATCTGGAAAGTCTTTAGTACTCTAACAAGCAACTAGTTACTAGCAACCCTAATGTAATATTATTTTTCTGAGATTAGGGTTTCTTTCTATTTTTCAAAATTCTTTTCTCTACTCCTGGTCTGCTTTGACTATAACACTGAAAGAAGACTGTCATAGTGCTTGTTACACAATAGAGTATTCAATGTGAAAGCTATCATCCGCTTTTTTTTTTTTTTTTTACATATTTCAGTGAGTTCACTGAAAAGGGTAGTTTTAAACAAAATTGAGGAGAAATTAATTGGTAGAAAAGTATTTTCTAGAATCATATACTAGGTAGAAAAAGTTGTGCTTAGTTTTAGTGGAAGGTCTGTCAAACAAGTGGAGAGTTGGTGTGTATCTTTAACTAGGATTTGTACTGAAGTAAACTGAATGCATTTCCAGTTGGGAGACTATGAAACAAATTGAAACCTTTGAATGGAAAACCAGCAGTAATTGTGATTCTCTCCCACTTGATGTTAAACAAACTGCATGGATTCACAAATAACTATCTGCAAGCAAAATAGGGTATTTCAAAACAGTGTAGTACATAAATCATGCCCAGACAGACACACAGATTAAGAAAAAATATTTACTTGAGGCTGACCCAAAGCCAAACAAATTGTTTCTAGTTGAATGCTTCTGCAAACATTTTTTTT
>WBMW01003413.1:1398903-1539824 GCA_013396635.1 Penelope pileata
TTTCAAGTTTTTTTTTTTTTTTTTTTTTTTTTTTTTTTTTTTTTGAGAATCAATCTAAATGTAAATCTACATGTACTTTTTAAACAGTGCTTATTATCAGATTTGGATTGTCTGCTGCCACTTTGGAAAAGTGGCACAGTACAGAGAAACTCAACCATATTATAAAATACAAAATAAAATAAAGCTTTTATTTAAACCTTAATACTTTTAGGAAAAAAAAAGAATATTACAGTCTTACAGAACATTATGTTTGCAGCCAATAACAGTTCTATGAAATTGAACTGTTTATAGCTAATAATGTTTGTATAAATTCACAGCAAGGTTTGTTTTTTGTTGGATTTTGGGTTTGGCTTTTTTTTTTTTTTTCTTAAGTCAAACACATGTATGATTTTTTAGCGATATTTAATGTATTCACTTTGTATGCATTTTGAAATATATTAATATAACTTTATTACAAAGATGGTTGCCTCTAAGGTAACTTTTTTGGTCTTTCAGTGGTGTGATTGAAAGTATTTTATATGCTAAAATGAGACATGAACATGCATGGGTATTTTACTCCTGCTCTCAAGTTGAAAACACTGTTAGTGTTTTTATGGCAAGGAGAAGACATTTGCTTCCAGTACTGCCAGATTGCAAAAACCTTATTTTCCTCATATTTATCTTCTCCAATTACCAAGTGCAGAGTTTCTCCTGTGATTAGTTCACATAAAGGCTAATAACCAGAATGTGTGTGCCGTGTCAAAGCAATGGCATTGGTGAAAGAAGTGAACAGATTTACATAGAATTCCACAAACATTGTACATATTGTTATATACACATTTATTTGATGAATTTGAATATAATTCCCTATTTTAAATTCCTAAAATAAGTCATACAGAATAGTTAATTTCTTGTATCATTTAAAGCCTAAGCAGCCTGAAAAATGAAAAATATTTTCCCTCACTTACAATAACTCTAAGTGGATAGAGTGATCACATGAGCTGTTACTTTCACTGAAACTGAATTTCCTTTCTTTAAGGAAAAAAATACATATTCTTGTTGTTTCCATCTAACATAACATTCATATTTTAGATCTAACAGAATCTGTCAGAAGATTAAAGATGTTTTGAAGTACAAACTTCCTATTTCAAGATTTTAGGGCTTTTTGTCCCAATGTACATGCAAACATTTCCCTCTTGCAGTGCTTTTCTCTTAGCATCTCTCTCAGTATTAGCTTCCAAACTACAGTACTTCTGTTTTTAAAAAGGAACCCCCCCTGGTGCAAGCTGCTATTCTGTACTTTGAATCGGGGAACAGCAAACACAGAACTTCTTTTCCTGCTGTTAATGTCTTTAAGCCTCTCTGGTTGATCACTAGTGATTCTGTGAGATGATTTTACAGTCTGCGGAAGTAGGTGGAGACATACAATGAATAAGCAAACAGAAGTAACTCCTCCAGCAGTCAAGCAATATTGCTTTGTCCTTTATCAGAATTCTTCCCAGCATTGTGAGCAAAAATGACATGGCAGTCAGCAAATGCTCTTGAAATGGGAAAAAAACAAGCTCATAGAAGCATAGGCATATTTCCCGCTTTATGAGATGCTCTCACAATTCAGCAGTCTTGTATATACTATGTAAAACATACTAATTTTAGTAGTCTCCAATTTGACGTTGAGAACGTGCCTCCAGTCAAACACCTTACACTTCCATATTCAAGACTGAAGTGGCCATTTGGCTAAGTAATGCCCTACTGACTACTTCTAACTGCTACTGGCTTGTCCTCAGCCATACCCTGAGTTTTAAAGGACTTGAATTTCTTAGTTTTGACAGAAAGGTGATATTTTATTAAAGTAGAACAATTTGAGTTAATACAGATATGTAGTTCAGAACTGATACATTTTGTCTATTGTTTTCATTTGTCCTCTAGGAGCACTATCATAAGCTCAACACGTTAACTAGACAGAACTGGAGAAAGCATTAGAAGCAGAGAGAAGTGGGGTGATTTGGCCTCACTGAAATGCCTAAATGATAAAACTGCTGAGTCAAAAGAAAAATGTCACTACTATGTAAAAATGAAAAATTGTTAAGATATCAGTATATTGTTGCTTAAGAAGTTTCCTCAGTCAGACATGGTATATGTATATAATAGGCAGATGAAGAAAATAAGATAGTTACTCGTACTTCTAAATAGTTAAAAAAAAAAAAAAAAACACTACTTGAAGTCTCAGTCCTGCTGATCTTGAACCACTTACATAAAATACTAGGGTCTTGCACAGCCAATAAAGATAAGCATGCATGTAGTGTTTTGTAGAACTTATGGATCATGTCAGCATTATATGTTGTTATTAGAACTTCATGAAGTTTTATATGTCAAGAAATGAAAATAAAAATTAATTATTTTGAAATACTGTTCCCATTTCAGTTTAGCATAATGCTTTTAATAGTAATGTGAATTTATCAGAAGATTTTTATTCAGCCAATGTCCCAGTAAATATATTTAACATTGCTCTACTTTTCTCATCAGTAGTCTTTATATCATGTGTGATGATGCCATAAATGGTTAGACACCTAGAATCAGTGATCCACCATTTTCATTCACCATTTTAGTATTGTACTTTTCAAAAGAAAGAAAAGCAAGCAGTTTTTTTTATGAAATAATACTCCTTAATGTATTTTTAACTAGTTTTCGTGTTACTTGCAGATATTTGCCACCACTATTGTGTGAATTCTGAATCATGTACTATTTCTGATGATGGAAGTGTAGAATGTGTCTGTCCAGTACGATATGAAGGTCCAAAATGTGAAATGGATAAGTGTATACGATGTCATGGGGGACACTGCATAATAAACAAGGACAGTAATGACATAATATGCAAGTAAGCGTGTGTTGGGGAAAGGGGGTTATGTTCAAAATCATGTATCTGACAGCCATTATACTGCAGTATCTTTTAAATCTGTGCAATTAGTAACAGAATTACTAGGCCCTGAAATGGTCACATCGAAACAGTGCCTTTGAGCGTAGCGGTACTGAATTCTGGGTGAATCCATTGATTCCTGCCTTTTTAAAATACCTTTTGGAGTATTTCTCCCTGGGGGAAGCATAATGCAAAAGAAACAGAATGAATCTTCAACTGGAAAAGAATTCTCATCAAAATATTTAATAAAAGATCTAGCTTTACCGTACTATTGAATTGTTTTCTTCCTGTAGTATCTGTGATAATGAAAAAGACATATTGTACACTAATGAAAGCCTATCCATTAAGATGTGCTGCTGCATTTGAGTGATTATTTTATATAATAATTATTTAATTTCATAAAAGGAAAGAGTAAAAATTTTTTGTGTAAAAAGTTCACTGCCTATGCTAGCTTTTCAAGTTGAAAACCTAGAGTTCTTGCAAACAGATTTAATACATATCATAAAAACAATATTTTAATATATGTATCATTACAATTACAATATCATTCACCAGATTTACTAAAATACTGATGTTGTTGTTGTTTTAACCATGACAGTTGCACTAATGGAAAGATTGCCTCTACGTGTCAGTTATGTGATGGCTACTGTTACAATGGTGGTACATGTCAGCTGGACCCAGACACAAATATACCTGTCTGTCTGTGAGTACCCTGCATTGCAGAGACCATTAAAACATCTCTGTGCCAACGAATACTAAGTTTCTATATACGTATCTGTTTTTCTGAATTCTTTAGAAAGTAAAACATGCCGGTTGCAGTCGCAAGTTTTGGTACTTTTTCTGGCTGTTTTTGTAACCTGATGCTTTGTTTACATTTTTGCAATATGTTTATCAAAAGATATCCCTAAGATATATATTGTGAATATATATAGACACAAAGATATATCTCTTGAGACTTCTAATAATTTCAGGCGAGATCTAAAGCCCATTTAGGTGTGTGTTCTGAAAGGGAATCCAGATGTATGAGGCGGTTGCCTGCCCCTGCTTCTCATAGGTGGATTTAGTCTTCTAAAAAGATGTTCAGAGGTGGTGTTGAGACATTTCTGTAAGAAACCTGATGGCTAGAGAACAGGAAGAATAATGTCAGTGTTTATTTCTTTTATGTGTCCAAGGACTCTTGTATCTCTTGTTTATGCCCTAACCTTTACACTACCTGTAGGAGCTTGGCTGTTCTGGGGTGAGATATCTCTCTAACTCCTGCAGAGATACACCAATATTTTTCTTAAGTCCAGACATCAAATACCAAACAAAATGTGATTTTGTAGTCTAGACAGTGAAGTACTCTCTTAAGAGATAGAAAGCCCTACATTCTAGTCCTTTCTTGAGAGCTATTGTGTATATTCTTTCTCATCTGCTAAATGTTAAATACAGAAGTAGCCATTGTAGCAAGAAATTAATTTTTTTTCTGCTCTCAATTACAATGAGCTACTGAGTCACACTTCTGTTTTTGTGTTGTTGGTTTTTTGTTTTCTGGTGTTTTTTTCACTTTTGCCTAGTGGAATGACACAGAATCATACAGTCATTCAGGTTGAAAAAGACCTTCAAGATCATCAAGTCCGACCATCAACCTGACCTACCAAGTCCCATCACTTTGGGTCCCGAGGTGCCCAAACTGAACAGAATATTTGAGGTGCGGTCTCACCAGAGCTGAGTACAGAGGGACAATCACTTCCCTAGATCTGCTGCCACTCCATTTCTGATAGAACCCAGGCTGTGATTGGCCTTCTTGGCCACCTGAGCTTACTGTTGCCTGATGTTCAGCCAGATGTTGGCCAGAACTCTCTGCTCCTTTTCTGCTGGGCAACTTTCCAGCTTCTTTTTCCTAAGCCCATACTGCTGCATCAGGTTGTTGTGACCCAGCTGCAGCACTTCCAATCACATGACATTAAGCAAGGCTAAATGTGAACTGATCTATTGATATAGCCTATCCAGATCTCTCTGCAGAGCCTTCCTACCCTCAAGCCAGTTAATGGTCCTGGCTACCTTGGTGCTGTCTGAAAACTTACTGAGGGCATACTTGATCCCCATATTCAGATCGCTGACAGAAATGTTAAACAGAACTGGCCCAGTACGTAGTTCTGGGGAAGATAACTGGGGACCGTCCAGCAGTTGAACTGATTTCCATCCAGTCTGTTCTTCACTCACCAAACTGCACACTTGTCCAAGCCATGAACAGCCAATTTCTCCAGAAGAATACTGTGGGAAATGCTGTCAAACACTTAACAAAAATCTAGACCGACAACACCCACAGCCTTTCATCTTGTCATAGATCAGGTTAGTCAATAAGTCATCCAATCTTTTCTGAATTGCAGAAAAGCTTCATTGTAGAGTAGTCTTCCATTTCTTAGAACAACCTTGATATCAGAGTATTCTCAAGGAGTGTACAAGATGTTAGAAGAGAGAATTGGACTCAAGTATTTCATTTACAAGGTGGCATAAGTAAATTATTGTCCAAAGGGATATGACATTGCAGCAACTTTGGGAACATAGGTGCAGCCACACTTTAGTTTTGTTGATGTGTGCGAGATGGGTGGTCTTAGAGAGAGTATTGGTTGTTTTCAGACTCCCAAGGAAGTCAGATGCCTAGCTTTTGTAGTCTGAGCAGTGTAAGAGACAGATCAGTTGTTCCTGTGAAAGTTCAAGCACTTCTGAGTATGCAAAAGGACAAAACTGTAGGGACTGTACTATTGGAATGTTGACAACAAATGTTTGCAGCTTTGGAGTTAGAGACTGTGGAAAGCCATTCTACACTGTAATCTTTCTTCAGCTTTAAGAGTCTTTGTCTTCTTTTTTCTTATTAACTTCATCTGGCCCTTTTTTACCTGTTACCTGGGTCTACTGAAAACTTAGAGGACTAGAAAGACATATAAATCTTAGCAAAAAGAGAATATCACAGCTGTAATTTGTAAAGCTCAAATGTGATGGGTAGGTCCCATAATCCACTTGCTTTAGCACCTAGAATGGCTATTTTGGAAGCATGTGATTCTTACTTTCTTTTTTGTGATAAAATCAGTTTATTCTTTTTCAAATTCGTATGGAACACCATAGTATCTCCAGGAAAACAAATTTCATACATTAATCTGTGCATGGATTTACAAGACATGAAAGCTGCAGTACAAGCTAACACTGTTAATGCTAAGAAGACACTTAGGGAGATTTTTAAGGCCATTGTACTCTGATCAGTCGATACAAATGTTTAGTACACATGACAATACTACTTCCTTAGAAATGCTAGACTCCTGAACTCGTACGTTTGTTTAGACTCATTGCTTCAAAAGTATTTGGTAAACTTTGATGAGCAAACTTTTCAGTGTAGTCAAATTGGATCCTTCCCTGAAAAAAACCTTGATTTATTTATTTCTGTGCGTGTGTGCCTGTGTGTGTGTGTGTCTTGCCATCATTATATGTAATGCATTTAAAATTTGTTCAGCAAAAGGCAGAATATTTATATAGGTCTATTTTACTGAAATTCTGCAGATGCTCTGTGGGGTTTAAAAGTCAGCGCTGTGACCAGAAAGTGAACCCTTGTGATTACTACTGTCAGAATGAGGGAATTTGCACTTTAACTGCGTTTAATGAACCAAGATGCAAGTAGGTTTAACCTTCCACTTAATGCTGCACATTCTGTGACATCATTTCAGGCCACAGTTCATTGGTTCAAGTCATGCACATTCACATACATTTCACAGTACATACTTAATCTGGGTGCTCGTTTCTGTAATGCACACTTACCCTTTGATAGTTGCACTGATGAGTATATTTAAACATACTGTCCGAGTATCTATGTCTTTGGAGGAAAGAAAAAGCTTTATTTTGAATAAGTGTATTGAAAATACTGAAAAGGCTGCTTCTTAGCTTTTATTGTTCACATTTTGAGATATTTTATCAACTTAATCCTACACAACATAAAGTTTAGCAAATAGTGACATTGCATATGTTCTGTAGTCTAAAACTGCTTTACTATTTCTTGTCTCTATAGGGAAAGAAACAGAGAAGCTATTTAGCTACCCTTTCAAGAGTTTAGCCTGTATTCATAAGTCTCTTTGTAAACTTTAAAATGCACTGTAAAATAGCAACTATTAAACAGAAATGTTTGAGCTTTGTCATTGCTTTGTCTTCTCTGATAATAATGTATGAAAGAGATACACTTGTATGCTGTACTTAGCTAAAGGATTTAAGGTCTGTTTATTCAAGGGGAAAAATTTAATCCTCGTCAGGAAATAAACAGCCTTATGAACACAAAGTACTGTGGGGATTGATATCATTGTATAGTAGGTAGCAACGAGAGTGGCTAAGTATGGTGAGTAATCTGATTTTTTAAAACAATACAATCAGAATTCCTTTGTCAGTGTTTTTCAGGCAATGAAACTCTGACTAGAGCCACCATAAATCCATTAGAAAGTAGATTAGTGTTCTGTCTACCACTTAAAATTTTGAAGAGTATGGAATGGTCTTTTAGTTAGCATTCGTGGGAAAGAATTGCTGGGACAGTTTCTATTTCTGTGTATCATATTTGGGTTTTAAGAATAACATAGCTCAAATTAGAAAACGTTGCTGCTTATAAGGCCATATGCTACAATTACCATTCCTCCTTTTTTTCAAACTGTTGGGGACATTACCTAACCTTACAGGCGATGAAAATTACAGTTCAAAATTTATTGTGAAGAATTTTAATAGATAAAAAAATCTAAAAATAAGGCATTGAGAATCTCTCTCATAATTCTTAAGAATGTGTCAACCATTTAAACTGTAAAATTTTACTTTATGTATTTTCACAGAAAAATATGAAGAATATATATATTTTTTTTAATATGAATTTTTATAGCCAACAAGGGTTACGTTCCGTTTCATCTGAAGTCAAATCTGCTTAGACAGTAGAATTTCAACAAAGTTAACTGAATTAGGAACTTTCTGAGTAGCGCTGATATTTTTTTTATCTGAGACTGCCTGTTCTCATGGTCTTTCAATCTAGTCTAACTATATTTGCTGTCCAAAATGAGAAGCATTTTTTAAAAATAAGATATTAAATCATATATAAATCTCTTAGTTAGTCTCTGAGTTGATAACACGAATTTTAACCTCCTCATAGGTTCTGTGTGAGGCCAGATGCCAAGAATTGCAAGCATCTACAGGCCCACTGATCCTTTCTTTCTACTTTTCTATTTAAATGAAAGAAGAGTGGAGGTGGATTGTTTGAATAGAAAGTATGCTGAAAAGCTTTGCGCTGCCAAACACTTTTTAGAGAGATGAAGATATTTCTTTTCCTTCAGAAAACACTGTCCAGAACACACAATGGTCAAAGTTTGGACTCAGCTGTAGAAATCAGCTAAGGCAAAATGTGACTTATCCTTTCTTTCTGAAAGATGTAATTAGGGAAAAGTAGAAAACAACAGCTTCTGAAGAAGAAAAAACAAAAAGGAAAAGATGTAATTGTGTAAGAGCAGTATTAGACTCCATTTTCTTCCTTTCTAAAAGTGAAACATATCCAAAGAACTGTTTAGTTGATTGAAGCTGTGATTCCTCCCTTTGAGTAGGTTATCTTCCAAAGAAATGACAAAGAAGGGATTGCAACATTTTGAACATTGTGATTAACTTATTTTATTTACTTTCCATTTACTTTTACTTTGACAGTATTCCCAAGATTGATTTTATTAGGCACTTGTTCTCCACAGCTAAGTGAATAGTCCACGCTCAAATAAAACTTAATATATATATAGATGCACAGTAGTAATACAATGATAGCAGAATTGAATTGTCCTTTCTCTTTTATCAGGGTTATTTGAATATAATTTTGGAAGATTTTTTCTTGAATCGATTTCAAGGTGGAAAAGGGGAAATTGTGGAGGACAAGAAAGTAATAGATAAAGATTAAATTCAAGTTTCTCTTCAATATGAGGGCAAGATTCAGGCGAATCATTAATCAGAAGAAGGTGAAGTCTAAGTGAAGCCTTAGTAGGTAGTTTACTTCTTCACATTCACAGTATAAACACAATTAAAACTAGTCTTGTTGTTTGCTCAGACTGATTGTCAGGTTAGTAAAGTCACCGCAGTCTGTGTTTAGGAGTTGTTAAGAGTCTTATAAGTTGTTTCTGGCTTAGAAGAGGAAAGGGAAGAGAAGGGAAGAAGTTGTTTGATGGAGTGATAGAGAATTATGGTTCTGTATGTCTCAGTCTTTGCCAAACTCAGATCTCACTTTGATTCCTATGTCTTTTGTTTTTGTGGCACAAATTAGCTTCTAGATGAAGGTTGTTTATAATTTTACCAACTTCATACTGTCAAGTAGAAGACTTCATAAAGGAATGAAATAATTCCGTGCTTCATTAGGGTCATTGTGCCATGGAACAGCAGTCTCAAAGACTGTTTCTGTAAGTTCTGCTCCGTTGTTAGAGAAAATAATTTACCCCTCCAGACTGCATTACTGGTCACACTGTGCATGACATCTGCCTGGTCTCTTAGAGACAGTTAAGAACTAACATTTTTCTTAACTAGTCATGGGTTGATTATTTCTAGAAGGAAGAAATTGGAAATAGCTGAATTTATTTTAATTCAGTGAGAGGTCCTCTGCCTCTTGCAGCCAGATCAGTTGAGAATGCAAACTTGATGCATAATAAAGTCTTTATTATCATTCTGTAAATACAAGAGAGAATTAGATTTATCCATTCTTAAGGGTAATCTTATAGCCATAATTACGGAGAAGAACTACAAGCCTGTACAAATTTACTCTACTTTTACCAACATTTGCTGTTAGTGTTCATTTTTCCCAGAAACCTTCCTATTTCAAGTTTTTTATAATTTAAATCCAGTAAATATCAGGTGCACATAGGAAATCAAAATTGTACTTTCTACCTAACCAGTTTATGAATAAATTAAGGCCTTAACATGACTGCACATAAAACTTCAAAAGAGGAAGAATTTGTGAAGTTGTTCTCCAACTTAAATTAATAATTTGTCAAGTTCCAAAAGATGCAGTATAGAGTTGTCTTTGGATATAAGATCCTGTACAATCTAGATTACGAATTCTTTCCATTATCTTCAGTTATTATTTATTTTATTTTTCTGTATTATTTTCCTTTCTGCTCAACAGTAAAAGTTGAAAGATTATTTGATATCAGAATGATAAAATTTGAGGCACTGACTTTTTCTGAAAATTGCATAACTGTGGGTGTCCTTTAACAGCATGATCTCATATGTAGTTACTGCCTTTTAAGTTTTCACATAAGTTTATTTAAAGATGTCTTCAGTACTACCCTGTAATGGTATGGGGGGGAAGGGAATGGGACACGTATAACACTAGAAGTGTTTGAGATATGTCTGAATTGCTCCACAACTTCATCAATCCATTGAAAGCAGAATGAACTTGAGATCAGATTCAGATGAGAAATAATCAAGAATTGCTTTTCCTGTTTTTTTCACAAACTGCCAGTTGTATCTTTTCTACAGTTTACAGTCAAAACTGGTAAAAGATAAATTCTGTTGATCCTAATCAAGATCCGTCTGAATTTAAGAGAGTTTATAAATGCTTCAATGGTCTTTTGAGTACATGAGTTTAGTTGATGAGTTTAATGTGTCACAAGTTTATATCATTACACTGTCTAATTAATTTTTTCCTTCTTTTATCTTCTGTATGTGTATCTAAACTTCAGAGCCTCGGTTTCCTAGGTGTCATCCATAAGAAAGAGAGAAATTCAGAGGACTAATCACATCATTAAATTAGTTGCCTGTGGTTAGAAGTGTTGAATCTTCAGGTTGTGTTGTATTTCTAAACTAGAACATCTTCTGTAATGAAGAATAAGTCAACCTAGACACTTTAATTGCTTGCAATAAGCTTTGAGAACAAATTTAGTAGAGAAATCAGAGATCTTTCAAATTAATTAAAAGGCACATACCATACAGGAGCTTGAAGGGGGAAGCAAGGCTTTGGTAGCAGAGGAATCTGACAAGTGAAGAGTAGAGAAAGAAGAAATTACTTCATTTCTAATATGAGAATTTTGGCTCAGAAATATGTTAAAAACATTAGTGAAAAAATAGGAAGAGGAGAAAAATCTGTTTCTTACAAATGAGAACAAGAAGCTTGAAGTCGTGACATGGACATATCAAAATAAATAATTCCCGCTGGAATATAATAAACGAGAGATATTTTGCCAGATGTATTTTCAGTAGTTTAGTGAGAAAAATTGTGTGCAGACACGTGTATGCGCATGCATGCATGTGTACAGTTTATGCAAAACTGAAACAAGAGTGAGTTCCCCTAGACAGAGTACCTTCTCTCAAGCTCATGTTTCTGTGATGCTGCACCTCTCTCTTGATCTTCCCTTCCTGTTGTAAAATCTTCAAATATGAGCAGTTTGTATGTAAGTACATGTATGACTTGTAGGAACACTGTAAGTACATGCGTGTTCTTAAGTAAATGTAAAACTGTAGCAGAGCTCTTGTCTAAGATTAAGATATACCCATAGTCTGGCTGTGGACAAGAAAGAAATCTGTGAAGTGCCCTGACTGGCAATTTCTGAAGGTTGAATGGAAAAAATTACTGCAGCATGGAGCGTTGTGGCATTGAGAAGGCAGACTAAGAGCAGCAGGCAATTGTAACTATGACAGGCAGTATAAATGATAGAACAGAAAAATTTATAAAATATCTTGTGGTAAATGTTTTCCATGTGCTTTCCTAGGGTATATTTAATGAGCTACCCAATTGTAATTACAAGAGGAATTTGCAGCATTATACTAGTTTAAGAGCTTTCTTTTTCAATGGAAAAATGTCTGTTATAAATGTCTTGAATTCAAACATAAACTGCAGATTGTAACTTTATATTATAGAAGACCTCTCATTCAGTTTGTATTTCAAACTAATATTAATTAAAGTACTAAATACGAACAGATGTTTGAGGACTGGGTGACAAGGGAAGAAATGACAAGACCTTGGAAAAGAGGAGTTTGTACAACATTCTTCATTGGCCATTTAGTAGCTAGGCTGTAATGCAAGTATCTTTTGCCCATGAGTTTAAAATTCTTCAGATAAAATTTGCAAAGCAGCTGCTGCCGTGCATCACTGCTTACTTTACCTCTGTGAGAAGAAGAGAAAAACATGGTTTGTCATGTACCTATTGATCCAGTCATTTCTCATTCCTTTAATGTTTTTACCACCTCAGACTATTCTTTCCATTTTGCTTGGTTGTTCAGTGTAATTTCAGCTAAAGCAGTAGTCATCTAAACATGCTTCATTTTTATATATTTAGTCTATATTATTAAATATAAAATGCATAATATATATTTTGTGTACAAATTGCTGATTTCATACCACAGGATGGTAGTGGCTAAGGCTTGTTACTTTGCAGTGAACACCATGCACCATTTGTGTGTTTTAATGTCATGCAAAAATGATATTTATGTTTAAAGTCACATTTTTTCTCGTGTTGTTACTAAATTCAATATTTTTTGTGTTCCTCAAAAGTAACTTTCTGTTGTTTTGTCTATTTTTGGATTATGCAGTATACCTATTCTTAATTGTTTGGGTGGCAAGGTAATCTGCATTTTTACATCAAATTCCTTTACTTTGTGTCCATTATAACGATATCAAGTGACAAAAATTCTAAAATGTTACCTGCTCTTATATAAAATAGAAATGTAAAAGTTACTGTGTAAAAATAATCAAACCCTACAATATAAAAGAAGGTATAAAATGAGATGTTGATATAAGTTAGGGTGGATTTTTTTGGTCTTTCGTTGTCATGAAAGGTCTTTGTATATTTAAGAGTTTTTCTATGAGGATAGCTTCATAATATCATCTTCTGGTATGAAGATTGCCTTTATTCCAAAAGTATTGTTACTTTTTTTTTATAAGGAATTGTTTTGTGATTTACCTTAGTGCAAGGATTTTTTCATACTATATCAGCCTATCAAGTTTGGAGGAAAAAAAGGATTATTTCCATTTCTGTCTTTCAGTGCAATTTATGTAATACAAATAGTAAATAACTATAATCCAGATGTTCTCTGCCTCCATCTTAAAAGTATTTGTAGTATTAATGATAACACATTTTTCTGTGGAATATTAATGTGTTCTTACAGTAGCGGAGCTGGATACTTACATTAGGATGTTTTACTATTTTTAATTCATTACTATCTATGGCTCGAATTAAAAGAAAAGCAAAGTTAGAAAATTACTATATTAGCTACCACTTTTAGGTAAGAAACATTTTCAGCTACACTTCAAACTATGTTATAATGACTGTTTTGCAGATTCTGTTGAACTTCTAGGCTAATCTTTTAGTGCTGCTTTCTGTCATTTTTTTTGTTGCATATGGGTATATTGAGTTGGAAAGCAATTCTCTACAAAAGCACTTTTAACTGCATATTATGCCTTCTCTATAATGTTTTTATTATAAAAAAAAAGAGAGAGAGAGTGAGGAAAAAAATCCACAGTGCCTCCAATTTAGCCTTTTTACTATCTTTTTCTATTTGTTCAGACATTTCATAGTCAAATGGTTACTTTTGGTCAAGTGCCCGTATAATTGAGTTTAGAGTGTTTCAGTGCACTGACCTGTAAGGGTTATAGAAAGAGGAAAGAGACATTTTCTCTCTTGAATAGATTCTGTAAGGACAGCATGATCCATCTCTGAAGTGTAAATATCTTAATTCTGAATGTTCCTTATTACAAGTGGGATGCCTTTACAATTTCAGTTTAGAGTTTTTAAAATGTCTCTCTTCTATAATACCACTTCCTCTGCATAAAAAAGTCCTATTGCATCTGTACCTATGTGTGTTTCCCAAGCAGCCACCTTTTTCTAAACATAGAACTAAATTGTAACAGAGAGCTGTAGCGCAGTTTCATTAATGACCTTGGCAGCAGGCCATGTTCAACCTTTGTTTATTACATTAACTTTCAAGATTTGTATTGGCATTCTCTAGGATATTATTGCTCTTTGATCTGTTCATTCGTTCTGTGGGGGACTGGAAATTGGCACCCTGCCCCATTCAGCTGACTACAACCTGTCTGTCAAGCTCCCCATCTCTTTCCACCTGCATTTGTTTGTATAGCTCAGACTAGGCATGATCACTGTTGTTGTTGTTGTTGGGTTTTTTTTGGCGGTGCTACAGAATAAAAGTTCTTGGTACCAAATAATTTGGAAAGGTACAAAATGCTGTGCAACCAGTTAAACCAGAAGTCAGTTCCCATGCTAGATGCCAAGCAGTCTGAGTTTAGATGTTCTAGCATCAGCAAATTGTCTGATGTTACTAAGAACAATTTATGTCTACTGTATCTGAAGAGTAGTAAAACTAATTAAGACCTGCTCATCTTTCCCACATTCCTACACTAGCAGTTGTTCGTGTCCCAGCCCTATCACTATTCATGTGCCTGCTCGCAGCTAATTCTTTGTGTCAAATTACGTTCCAAACTACACACCCTTCTCCTGGACTTTATTTCTTTTTTTGTTTTGTCTGGCGGCTTCTTTTGCCCAAAGTGGCTTTTCACTAGCTTCCGGGATGACAAAAGGGCAATCATTTTACCTCTTAGGACAGAAGGAAGTGATTGCCATCCTGTCAGCTTCAGTCATTGAGTATTGAATTGAGTCATTCAGTATTGAATTTTATTGGTGACAGAGAGCATTTGGAAAATGAAAATGAAGTGGCAACTAAGTATCATGATTTTATGAGACTTTTATTAAATGCCTCAGAAGTGTTTTGATATTGCTGGATTTTGCAATTGAAGTGCCAAGATAGATAAAGAACCACTAATCATCCTACCTTAATTTGTTCCTCTGTTAGCTACATATAGAGCTGTAGGATTTCTCTCTTCACCTGCTGTTGTGGAGTAATGTGTGTTGTGAGATTTTGAAGAGCATGTACAGTATGCACAATTTTCTCATAAGCTTATTCTTGCATATTTTTAATAGTGAATCTTTTGCTTATATTAAATTCTTTTGCTTATCTTATATTCTTTTAAGTGTTTTAAAGCAGGTTTACGGTAATGATTCTCTTATACCGTAGAATTGTTTGAAATTTTTCAATATAAGGATTTAGGTACAAAGTAAAGGTATGTCTAGCTCTTAATGGAATATTTCCCTTTTCATAGTGTTGTATTAAGTGAAAATTGTCTCTCACAACAAGGTTTAATCACATGAGCTGAATTTCCGAGAGTAATGATGCAAAAACTCCAGTAAGAAATACAAAGACTTTATTTCACAATTGTCACATACCAACGGTTTGGTTCCCTATAGACTATAATAAGTATAAAGATTTATAGTGTTTCTCTACAAGAATGAAGATACTTTCCTTGAAGCTGTGCATTAAATGGTAATCTTTTGGGGAAAAAAAAATTCCTTAAATAGTATCTTAGTAAGGTAGGCTATCAGTGTAATCTCTTCCATTTGATATCATTACTGAAAGAGGATGATCTATGAAAAAATTCAACAGATGCATCTTAAAATACTAAAGTCATGGCTTTTGTGGCTTGAAATAGCTAAAGTGGTGGTAATCTGGTGTAAAAATGTCAGATGGTTTCAGTTTTAAAATATATAATTTTGAAACATTTTCTTTAGCTAGTTAATAATTTGAGAGTTTCCTTCACTGGGAGGAAATGTGTGTATTTATATTTAAATATGTAGATGAACTTTATAAATCATAATGCAAATAATCTATGTAGGAAAATATTTGAAGGAATGATCAATTAATAAACATAGTTTTTAATGGCCATCTGTGCATTGTTTACCTGTGTAGAATTTGGGTTAAGTATGTGCATAACATATCCTACTAAGGGAAAAAAAAAAAGAACTTAGATCCAAAGAAAGTTCAAACTTAATATGAAACCCAGTAAAGGGATTACTCTGTTGGATTGTGCTGGAGGAGGCTTAAGAGCAAAGGGAGAAATTAGCCTTTCTTCTACTGTGATCTGCAAAGGAGGATCAGAAGCGTCACCAGAAAAGCTAACTGGGACTCTCCTGTAACAATTCCACAATATTTTTCTGGAATATTTTGTGCCTTTCCAAATCTTTCGTATTGTATAACAATGTTACTCATTAAGCATGTCCAGCTCTAAACTTGGCAATTCATTTAATCCTTAGAAAGGCATTAGATAACAGTTGTTCTTAGAACCACATACAAAGTAATGCTCTATTGCATTCTCCTGAAGGTAAGTCATGTTGAAATTCGTAAATAATACAAAAATACTTAGAAAAATATGAGTCACTGCACAATATGCAACAGAGGCAGATGAAAAGTGACTACTTCCTGCTGCCTCCTCAAGGAGAGTTTCAGGTTCTGTAGTAAACTTAATCATTCTTACAGCAGGATGAATAAGCAATTGAATTTCATTCAGGTATTTGTTTCAGTTTCTGATGGATTTGCTGAGGCTGCATGCATGAACTCCTTGTGGTTTTTTTATATGCATAGAGAGGAACTTCTCAACTGAAGGAATATTTACATATTGAAACTCACACAAGGAAGTCACAGCAGAATAACTTTGTGCTCATCCAACACCTGGCTCACAAAGCATATATTCTTAACATTATCAATATTCAAGGATCTCTGAAGCCAATAAAGAGAATCCAGTTCCTTCCGTTTCATAGCTTTTTATGCTTTAACTCACACATGCTTGCACATATATGTATATATTTCTGTAAATATGTAGTTATACGGTTGCAAATTTTTGAAGATAAAGAATCAAGATACAGAATTTTCAGGAAGATGTTTAAACACGAAAAGAATGAAAGGGTAAACTTGTGAATATTACTCAAAGATTGATCTTAATTGTGCAAGTAAGTTATTACAATCAAGTCTGCAAGAACTGTTCTCCAGTGAACTTTGCGTTGTTCACAGCAACAGGGGACAGCTGCACCCTGGGAAGAGGCAATATGTATGGATACTGCAAGTTACTGGGTGCATGTGGTTATTTATGACCAATTAGATATGCTTTTTGAAATGTGGAAGTGGCTGTTAGAGCTTCTAGATTAAAGCTGATCCTAAAACAACAGTGCAAATAAACCTTGCTAAACTAAGTTGGCTATGCATGGATCCAGCTCACATTTTCCTTCATTATTACATAGTTATAATTGGTATGAGACACATCAATATACCATTGGTTATTGTTTTATTATCCAGTAATAGAATTTAGAAAAGGACTCCGGAATCAATATTGCAGTGATACTAGCAGGAACCAAAGGTGCAAAGCTGTATCTTTGAGCTAAAAGCTTACTCAAAATCCTGCAAGTACCATGCAGTGTACTGTTGACTCCTTTCATGAAGCTTGTTTATTCTGTAGAATCACAGTTATTCGTATAGCTCTTTAGAAGATGCTGGTGGTCTCTTTAATAGGTTAGTGTGTTAACAGCTGACATCTATTAATTTTAACATCTTAATTGGATCCTTTTAGATGCTCAGCCAACTGGTCAGGCACACAGTGTGAGAGGCCAGCTCCCAAAAGCAGCAAGTCTGACAATATCAGTACAAGTAAGTACTTCAAATAACAACTATCACTCCTAAAATTTTGCTCGGTTCAGAAAATTTAACTTGATGATACTTCAGAATATGATTTTGTGAAATATTGCTGGTTACCTATTTTAAATTTAAGGGGGGAGAAAAAGAATTTTTTTTCCCAACATTTTGATTGACATTCACTGTTTCATGAGATGGTTTGGATACATGCCACATGCTATATGCACTCACTGCTTCAAGGCTAGCCTGCACTCTTAAAGTGCATTAAGTGACAAGTTCTTGGTGATATCACTGCTGAGCAGAGAGCTAGTGCAAGACCTCTGACCATCTAAGTCCCACTGAAAGCATCAAAAATAGAGTTGTAAGTAGTTCATAGCTTTTGCGTTGGCTGTCTGCAGAGGTTTGAATTTTACCTACTGTGAAAATCATCCTGAAAATAAGAATAGCTCCTGTCATATTTTTTTAAACATATCTGTAAGCATAAAAAGATGGCATTGCTACAGTATTGGCATTTTAAACTGGACAAGGTCCCCTGCAGTGCATTGAGTATGCTGATGGTGCCATGCTGTATATCTCAGTCACATTTAACCCAAGAGGAGCAGGAGAATGAATTACCTACTATTCAGGTCAGCTTGATGCTTAGATGAAATCTTCCTAGCAATTCAGACAAGTGAAATAAAGCTTACAAACTGGAAACAGGCAAAAAAGCAGGCAAAACCTAGGTCAGTATTTCTTGTTGAGGAAATACCTGCTATGATTTAGGAAACAGGTGTTCATCTTGCGCCTGCTGCTAGACTCCAGGCTGCATCATGGTCCCCAGGCAGCAACTCAGGCCTGGTAGGCTGTTTTTCAGGGTTTTTTGGTTATAAATTTACCTGAAAAGACAAAAGAGACTTTTTTTTCCTCTTCCTTCCAAAGGAGAACTTCATCCAGTTATTTACACAAATGCTATCTTAAAATAGCAATCGTTGTAATGTCATTTACATGTTGGATCTTCATAAGCTGAAGTGAATTCAAGACAATTCAGGTTTTTGTTCTATAGTACTTAGTTTATATTGTACCTCTGAGAATCTGACTTGGCTTGCAGTAAAGCTTTCAGGTGGAATTCAAGGATGTTTTTTTTTTGGTCCTTTATTTAGACTGTGTTTGATATAGAGCAGAGGCTTCCAACAGCTTGTTAGAAATGAATCAACCAATCAAACAGAGAAACAAAGCAATATTTTCATTTTCCACCAATTAAGTATTGTGATATTACAGGAAATGTGTTTCATTCCACATTGGCTTTGTATTAAAGTCCTATAGTCTGTAAGTGCCAGTTTGAAAGCTGTTATAACATAAAAGTATTTGTTGCATGTATTTCTTTATTGCCAGTTATTTACATTACAACTAAGATATTCATAAAAGGGTACCGTTGCTGACCTTATTTTTGCAGGTCTCGTTTCAGTTAAGCTATCTGCCAATATAACATCTAGCTGATATTCTTCGTCCCGGTTTCCTCCTCTCCTTTAACATCACTGTCTGATCTGTGCACAATTTTTGTGCTACATTAAGCATTATTGTAGTTGTCTTGATTGCTTATATCAACATAACAAAATTATTGGCTCTCAAGTAGAATGCAGTAAAAGGCAGGGATGTGTCAGCCATCCAGAAATGAATATTGCTTACTACTCTTCACATTTCCCACAAATAAAGGTAATAAATTTATATAAATGCTAACAATAGAATTCTTCATGGAATTGCAGAATGGCTTGGGTTGGAAGGAACCTTAAAGATATTTAGTTCCAACCCCCCTGCCATGGGCAGGTTTGCCAGCCACTAAATCAGATATTCAATTAGATCTATGCTTACTGAATATCAAAAATTAATAGTTGTGTGACTTAAAAATACTGCTGAAGATGATGGAGGGACAGTTGAAGTCAGTGACAATAGTTCTTAAGTCAAAAGTGCTCTGCAATTGCACAACACCTTCACATGTAATCACTACAAATGAGGACAGGGTTTAGAAGAGGTATGTGTGGTGACAAAAATATGATTAGAGGGAAAAAATACTTGTAGTGTTTACACCACTGTCTGTGATGATATTTTTTTCAGTGATGAAATTAATGGAGCGTATCACATGCAATTTCATTTTGTGGTGAGGGAAAATACTCTTTTTCAAATTAATTAAGTTAAAGCTGTTAAGAAATTATAGTTGTGAATATTCAATGAGATTTCCTTTTCCTGTTTTAGGAAGCATTGCAATTATTGTTCCTCTAGTTTTACTGGTGACTTTGATCACTACTCTGGTAATTGGACTATTCCTTTGCAAAAGAAAACGAAGGTAAGTAATTTTATAATTATGTCTGGAATAAAGCCTAAATCTTTTAAATATATGCACCTTTTTGATGTCAAAAGTTTGCAATGTTTAGGTATTTATTTATTTAAAACAAAACTGTTTCTGGATGCAAAGAGTTATAGTTACATTTTGGTTCTTATTGAAACAATTGCTGTTTTATATATTTATATTCTGCATGCAATAAATAAGAAGGGTATAGTTCTTTTCTTGTCAAGTTTGCTTCTTTCTGTCAAGGCTGTTTAAGTGTCAATAATTATATCCAGAAACTTACTGAACTTCATAAGTGGAATTGATGTATTTCTTTGCAACCTTGTAAGTAAGAAATATTGTTCATGTCTATAAATACTTGCAGACAGAGCCTGTGCAGAACTTTCAGTTTCTAATTATAGTTCATTCTGATTTGTTTACATTGATTAGTTCTTTCTGATTTTGTGTTATAGTGAAGATGTAAGCTAGACGTAAACAAGTCTCAAGCCTTGTCATCCTTACTGTATTTCAGTAGTATCTTTTCTAGGAAGCCAAGTTCAAGCACTGAGCAGTGAATCTTTTCCTCTCTTGAATGTAGTTGCATTAGAGCTCATGATTAACTTAGGGAGCATAGTAGGCATTTTGACAGGTCAGATCTTCAAAAGCAATGTTGAGTTATTGGGGAATCAGGGGTTTTTCTGCTGTATGTAGACACTTGAAAGAGCTGTTAATTGTCTTGTATTTAGCAAAGTAATGGTACTACAGATGCAAATTTCATGAGGAAAGATTCCAAATAATATTGATGTGGCCTGCAAGAGAAGACCTGGAGTGGGAATCAGATAGCAACACACGTACTTCAGGCTTGTAGTGTGGCCACTGCTTCAGCGTCAGCATCTTCCTTTCTGTGAGACTTGTTAACTCACCTCTGAAATCAAGATAATGTAAAATCCTTTAGAAATGTGTGAAATCATCCCCCTGTACTCAGCTCTGGTGCAGCCGCACCTCGAGTACTGTGTTCAACTTTGGGCCTCTCACTACAAGAAAGACATTGTGGCCCTGGAACGTGTCCAGAGAAGGGCAACAAAACTGGTGAGGGGTCTAGGGCACAAGTCTGATGAGGAGTGGCTGAGGGAGCTGGGATTGTTTAGTCTGGAGAAGAGGAGGCTCAGGGGAGACCTCATCGCACTCTACAACTTCCTGAAGGGAGGTTGTGGTGATGAGGGGGTTGGCCTCTTCTCCCGGGTAACTAATGATGGGACAAGAGGGAATGGCCACAAGTTGCACCAGGGAAAATTTAGATGAGATATAAGGAAAAACTTTTTCTCTGAAAGAGTGGTCAGGCACTGGAATGTCCTGCCTAGGGAGGTGGTGGAGTCACTGTCACTGCCGCTGTTCAAGAAGCATCTGGATGAGGAGCTAAGGGATATGATTTAGTAGCTTAGTGGGTAGGGATAGTGATAGGAGGACGGTTGGACTAGATGATCTTGTAGGTCCTTTCCAACCTAGTGTTTCTATGATTCTATGATGTGTGAAAATTAAGAAGAAAAAGAAATGTTTCTTCTTTTTGAAAAGCATATATACACTCCTGACTATACTGTTATTAATGCTGACCATGACAGGTTTCGTGGATGTCTGATGCTGCTGTTACTACAAAACAAGTTCAGTGATAGCCAAATCCCTAAAACTAACTGCTGGTCTGTAAACTGTTTGAGTGGCAGAAGTTATTCTCAATAGTTAGACGATCAATCTTCAATAGAGAAATTGAAGGGAACTCCAGAAATAATTATTTATTCTTGAAATTATACTTTTAGATGTAATTTTTTTAAAAAATCTTTTCAAAGACTGTCAAGTATTAAAATAGATTTAGTTGTTCAACACTTGTGCTCTAGAGGTAGGTACTTACATAAGGAAATGTTTTTCCATGCCGTTTCTGAAAAATACAGATCCATAGTAGATTTCAGATACTGACTGCGTCTTTATCAATAAAGCAAGAGGACTCAAACATTATTCATACTGACTGTGTCCTCCCTATTATTCCCTCATAATCCTAGAGAACTGGAAAAATTACCCTCTTGAGGTCATTTCAATTGGTCGGACTAAAATCACCTCTAACTGAAACATCCAAATTCAGCAACTAAAACAATTCAACTCCATTACTTATATTTACTGATAACAAACTCTAGGTTAAAAATAAGACTCTTTTACTAAACTTTGAAATGAATTCCAGTTGACCTCCAGCTTTCCAAGAACTACTGGCAGGGCATACAAATTGGAAGTAAAAGAAATCTTACATTTTTAATGCATCACAGTGAAATAATTTTCTTGTCTGTAGATTATGACTGATTTAGGATGACTGATTTGAAATGCAAGTGAAATGAATGAGCAAGGGGGTGACTCGTTTGTTTCCTCCTGATTACTGCAGAGAACCTGCAATGTATTTGCAAGGCTTCCCTTGGGAAGTGAGAGAAATCTAGAAATGATGGGGGAAAGTCAGGGTCATAAAGAATGTGTGAGTGCATTCATACCACTACAGCCAACATGAGAAAAACAATAAAAAGCTACTTCTAGCCTATGTGAAATGTATGCATGTGCTCAGATTGCTACTTTGTTTGAAGAATACAAGGATTTTCTGTCTGTCTGCCAAAAATGCTTTTTCATCTTGTTGATCTTAATAAGATTTAAGATAAATAAAACTTTTACTATTTTAGGAGAAAGCAACCAACAAGTGACTTGAAGCTTATTTCTTGTGTTTCTGCATTATAGGACAAAAACTATAAGACGACAACCCATTATAAATGGAGGAATCAATGTTGAAATTGGCAATCCGTCATATAACATGTATGAAGTGGGCCATGATCATAGTGAAGGTGGTCTTTTAGCCTCAGATTTTACTGTAAATGCAGAAAAGGTAATTTTTCTTTTTCTAGTGGCCAAAACTCTACTTGTTTTTTGTCTTATGAAGATTTTGACTTTAAATGTTATTAATAGAAACAAAATGATGGTGTTTAGATTTGGCTACACAACAAAAACAAAGTTAGATTTCATTAGAAAAAAACTTCATACGTATATTAACAGTTGTTTTGCAGTCTGATGCCTGCTAATGGACGTTCTTTCCTAGTGCCTGCATTTTACCAAAGCGGAGTTGGAACTAAACTACAAACTGGGTTTTTTCTCATAGACATAATACTGAATAGAAATATATTATCATGCAGTCTACCTTTTGAAGTGTGAAAGAGTATTTTTATACATAGGAGATGTAACTTAACTCTGTATATGAAAACTTCCAAAAGCATAAAGAATTCAGGATTCTCACTGGATAGATAGATAAAATGTTTGCACAAATCTTGTAAGTATTATCATTTTTTTGTAAAAGGTACTGTCACTTCTACAGCACCACTCTTCAGTGACTGAACACCCTGAGTGATGTGACATGGGATGAACAGGGTAATGCTGTGATATCTTTCCTAGAGCTCTGTAATCAGACATACACCAAAGGGCAGCCATCATTCTGTGGCATTTCTGACAAAGCAATAACCGGATTACTGTTAGCTCTAGGAATGTCATCGCTGAATCACATAGTCAGTGTGCAGAATACAGGAGGTAAGCTGAAAATGGAGTTACACCCCTAGAGGATGAGTAACTGAACCAATGCTCTAATCCTCAATCAAAAAAAAAAAAAAATTTAAAATGCTGAATTTTATTCTCGTACTGAATGCACAAATTTTTCAAGCTGAAGAATACCTGTAATGAGATTATTTTTCTTTTTTACTTCTTAAAAAAATGGTTCAAATCAGTACGCTGTTTATTTAACAGTGATGATAAGTACACATGGGAAATGCTCTATTAGAACAGAAACTAAAATTTTCTGTTTATGCAGGCCAGATACATAGGGGGAGGGCCCACTGCATTCAAGCTTCCCCACACAGCTCCATCAATCTACCTAAACTCTGACTTGAAAGGACCACTATCAACAGGGGTGAGAAATGATGATTCAAATCCATTTCATTCCACCACAGCCCCTTGTTAAAAAAAGTCTGTCTGTCATTTTAGAATAGAGGCATTTTCTGTTTGTTTTTTTTGTTTGTTTGTTTGTTTTTCAGTTTTAACAAGAAGAATGCCAGAAAATAATACATTTTCATTTTGAAGTAAGGGATTTGTCTTTGCATACAAAATTAAGTCTGTATCTAGCATTTTAATATGTCCTAAAACTGTAAATGTGTCTTTACAAAGGTGTGCAAAATCAGTAAGCTTTTTCATAACGTTACATAAGTTTATCATAGCATTCACAGCACATAGAAACATATTTTCAATTTATATGTAATTACAAACATTTTGTGAAGTTTTTCAAGCTGAAAGTAGTTCCCAATTAAATGAAAAAAGTTATTTTGGAGGAATCTGATGCACACTAAAGTGAGCAATTTCCTTTAATACTTGCAATGCATCTTTGGATTGTTCAGCCTTCAATGAATTTTTATCTGACATCTTTAGGCAGTTACTTTTAAAACACCAAGTCTATGATTACAATTCAGCATGATGTTTGCAAACATTGAAGTTAAAAATATTAAAAAGGAACATCAATATTATACTGATTTTCATGTGCCTCAGTATACATCATCTTCTGTGCCATTTGCATTGCATGACTGTAATATGTTCTTGCGTATTTGAAAATTTTACTATTTGTAAAGAGTATGATGTTTGTGATGAACCACAGAACCATCGATGAGCTAGAATATATGCCTTTCTTCAGCATTAACTCTTTCTGTTACTCAACTCACACCAGTTACTTTCTGTACCTCACTGTATTTCATTAGGACCCAGTCAAAGAGGTATCTTGATACAGAACCTGCTATTATATATAATTTTAATAACTCAATGAGGCACTATATAAATGCCAAAAGTTTTTGTACTGTTGTAGTTATCACCCTTAACAGTGATGGTTAATGAAGTAAAAGGTCCTGTGAATTGGCGTAGACCTAAGTTTCTGAAGGTAATCATTGTAAAAAAAATGTAAATATTTCAGTTCAATGGGCATAGACAAGTATAACTGAGAACTGGCTCTCATAAACCACTGTAGCAGTTACTACGTATTTATTTACCATTAATGTACAAGAGTACCTTCTACTTTCTTGTTTTTTAAACCTTTTTCTGCCTCCATTCTAGAAAAGCATGAAAAGCTAGGCAGTCACTTTCTTATCTGTAATAGATGGAACAGGCAGCTTTTAACTAGCCCAAAGGAGTAGCTGCTTTAGCTTGCCAGCCTGAAGAATATCTTAACCCTGGGTTCAGAAAAAGTATTGATCAATAGGGAAAGAGAGCTAAGATTCTAGACTTTTTATTCATTTTTTACCCAGGGTATATTCAGCATATTATTGAATAAAGAAATTCTACCAACTCCTGTTTTGGGTCATGTAAAATTTAGCTGCTTCTTACATACACCCGAAATAAATAAATAAATTACCTGTTTTCTAGCTTACTGTTCTTACACTCATAGTATTTGTGTAAGCAAAGCTGCACTGATTCATTATTTATGAGGTGGAGGAATAATTTGACCATAAAGTACACTTTGCAGTTATTAGAGGTAAAAAGCTGAATATCTAGTTGCATAGCAAAGGTCTGCTAGGAAACAACAAGGGCACAAAGTATGAAGGAATTAATTGAGACACATAAATCTTGGATGGTGCATGATAACAGAGTAAGTTTCATCCATTTTATACGTCCTTTTGTACTGTCAGATGTAGGATATTTCTCATACACTCAAGTGCTTTTTAGAATTAAAAAATGAACTTGTCCTATAATGAAGTACCACTCATTTCAGTCGATTTTTCATTACGGACTGAGCTACTGAACTTGTTGAGAAAATACTTCTCAATCTGTAAATACTATGATATGTTAATAGTTATGCTGGTGTATTTTAAAAAAAAGTTTAATTTACATTACAAAAGTATTGAATTTTTGGTCAAATCATGTTGTATATTTGGGCCACAGAATTCGAAAACATGGTCAGCTATTGATGGGATGCTGATGTCTTAGAACAGGTAATATATGGAAACTGTTGGTTGCAGTTTTCTACTGTTAAACTTGTCACATGGTCTCACAGTGCACCTTCTCTATAAACTTCGTCATATCTATTCTGAAATCTTCTGGTGTAATCAGGAGGGCAAGTGAACTTCAGAGACATTTTTCAAGGTTTTTGTTTTTATTTTTGTCATTTCTTTTACGGTTTTAATATCATAAAATGCTGCATGTCATGTCATTGATTATTTTAATAGCATGTCTCATATCATGAATTTAATTTGAACTAAATAATTAACTCATTTTTTGCAGAAGTCCAGGTATCTATTAAATACGTCCAATTATATTTTATGTGTACTTGTTCTAGCTTTAACAACACCATTTCCATTTCCATAAATGTTTATTTTGGTTTAACCTGACTGATCTAATATATGCTTCATTTCTCTGCAGCCAACAAATTACTCCAATCCAGTATATGCAAAGTTATACATGGATGGACAAAACTGTCGAAACTCCTTAGCAAGTGTTGATGAAAGAAGAGAACTCCTTCCAAAGAAAATAGATATTGGGATAAGGGAGACTGTGGCATAATCTGCTGTTACCTTTTATACTCTGTATAAATGTATAAAATATAAGGATTACTTTTCTATGTACCAACAGTATTATAATTGTTTTGGCATCAGCATTACCTCTGTTTTTTTGTTTTGTTGATTGTTTTCTGGGTTTTTCTTTTGCTGATGACTTTTGACTGACCATTTGTAAGGTATTTTTATGAAAAAGAAACTGCACTACAGTACAATTTACAACAATGCTGCTGAAATAACACTCCTTTAAATTTGTTAAAATTGCAAACAACATATTCGTTTGTAGCGTGAAAATGAGCAATCTATTTTCTATGAACTTTTTTGGTTCTACTTAATCAATGAAGTTGGTATCTGCACTTTTTCATTATGTAGTCTGGAAGCTGTAGTACAGTGTGTAATTTTGTTTATTTTAAATGGTGAAAGAATGATTGAATGGTCTACTCTCTTCTTTGTGCCCATTAGAATTTCTCTTCAGATCCTGATAAAGCTAGATAACTTTTCACAAACAAACATAACTTGCTTTTAAATTAGCTTTAGGTTGCCAAGAAGTAAACAAGACTATAGAAATGAAACATCTAATGATCTGCATGAACACAATGATTATGTTTCAGAAATTCAGTGACTGTACATGATATACTAAACATATATACCATGTAAACAAGCTTTGTATTTATTAAAACCTTATAGAACATAGTAACAATATATCTTGGAAGCTGAAACCTTACTTGCTGTGGGACAAAGCATATTGAACTCCAACAGTCCTGTAGGACAGTAGCCACCCTAGAGCACAAGAGGGCATTGCCTACACATGCATTATATGTTTATTCACTTAATCACGTGCATTACTTATGGATTAATAATTCCCCAACATGTGCCAAGCAGTAGGGAAAAATGAATAAATAAATACACAAAAAAAACCACCTTAAGCACACACATGATCACAGCATTCGGTTTTGACAATCACAAAAAGTCACACCTGTTTAGTGATACTAAGGAATCCCAAACACTGCAGTTTCTTTAAATGAAAATAAACTGTGATATTGCTAAGATAAAACATATCTAAATTACAAAGTAGTTAAACCTTACCTAAGTCTTGAGTTTCACTAGTCTGGGTTAAATATCAAAATCCAGCTACATGGAGTAAGCCTCAGTGTCAGTTTCCAGCACTTGCTCTGACCTGGTTTGTTTTCTGTTGTTGCTAAGAAGAAAGATCTGACTCAACTTTTTTTAATTCTGATGGAAATAAAGAATACTATGTCTTTCAGGTTTGAACTGAATCGAAGTATTTTATACATAACTTCAAAGGCACAAAAGACTGATTCACATATATGTGGTGGAGGACTCTTCCTTCCTCTTCTAGACATGACTGACTTTTAGCTATCATAATATATTAACCTAACAGATTAAATATGTTTGTGGTTGCTCTTTCTTCCCTTTGTACAAGCATTACAAAAATAACTGCTGTTTTATAAAAGATTTTTGTTGTACTATTGTGCATGCATACTACCTATTTCTAAACTTTGCCATATTGGGGCCTTTATAAAACTCCTGATTTATGTAATACTAGTGCAATTTTGCTTGAACAATGTTATGCATATCATAAACTTTTTCAGGTTCTTGTTTAAGTACATTTTTTTAGATTGAACGGTATTTTTCATTTTGGTTATAATAGTCATTTTGCCTATGTTTCTACAATGAAGTGTTAAATACTTTATAAAAAAAATTGTTGACTGACTTATTTAAATGAAAATCTACATACTTAATTCAGTGTGTTGACTAATTTTTAAATTTAAGATAAAATTGAAAACTGAAGAAAAGCAAATTGAAGGGAAAGAACACCACTTTGTACAACTGTCTGAATTCCTTTTTTTATGACAATTTTTGCTTTTTATACAACTTCTATTTGAATGTTTTTGCAGCTCTGCACGTTTGGTTAACTTAGGTGTATAGCTGTATATTCTGTCAATAGAATTTCAAAACTATTTTATTTTCTACAAAAGTACTGAATAGTTACAGCTATGATTCCACAGGTTCTTGCCTTTATTCTGTTGAAATCATCATATAGGATTTGGTCCTCAATTTTTACATAACTGAAGTTTTTATAGGGTGTAAGCAGTTGCTCTTCTCAGAAATGTTTATTTTCTGGCAGAGGCTATCTCATATCTTCAATACTCAGGCAGAACTAAATTTTATCCAGTGGGTATGTAGGTAACGTGAGTTTGAAATCTTAATTCTTATATGGATCTGATGAAATTTATTTATTGTGATGGCTCATGTTTTCTTTCAGTGGGACATTTTTTGTTTATTTACACTAGCTTAAATGTAAAGTACTATTAAAAAAGATTAAATTTATTTATTTTCATAGAAATACACAGTTGATGTCAATGAAGTTATTAGATATTGATATTAGATCAGAATCTGATCTTTAGCTTGTAGGCAGAATTTTGATGGAGACGTTGCGTTCTACCACTGCCATGCCTTAAAGATCTTTAAATTACACCTTGTAATAATCTCCAGTGGATTTTTTTGTTTGTTTATTTTTAACTTCGCCAAGGTTCTCCACAGGAGCTCTTTCTCAATTCTCAAGGAGCTCTCATTTAAGAGCCCCAGAATCCCCAGGTTCTGTATCTGCACAAACCATGTAAGGAGATGAAGGGTGGATGACTGAGAACCTGATCAATACCCTGTACGTGTATACTCATAAGTTCAGTAAAATAATTTTGTGCAGGAAGTTATATAAACACTTACAAGGAAGAACAAATATTTTGAACTTTCTACATTTCCATAACTGTTTTGCTGTTATTGATGCCACAGATTCTTGTGTGTTTTAAGTTGACATAAGCTTAGAAGAAAAAAAAATGGATAAATGTGCTTGTATCTCTGATTAAAACATCTGTCTCTTCAGGATATAGTTGCAAGGCTTTTTGTGGTTGCTTTCCTGAAGATACTAATGACATTTCACGTGAAATGCGAGTACTGTACTATTTCACTGAATTCATAAGGGTAAAATTATTTTTCCACAATACTTATAATTTTTCTTAGCAATGTGAAGCAGTTTGTTGCTTCCATAAATATCAGGTATTGAAATTACTCAGAGAAATGGAATTCTGATAAATCTAACCCTGAAATACACTGTTTATTTTCTGCTTACGCATAGGCTATGTTTAAGGAACAGATCCAGGTTCCTGGGTGAACATGATACAGCTCTATCTTTTTTTACTTTCACGACACACATTTTTCTTGAACAGGAAGAAAATATATGTGAGTTTGAAAGGTGTCATGTTGTGCTCCAATACAGACTACATTCCCAAATACTTTGCTGAATGGAGAAGCTTTTCAGATAACACAAGAAAAAAAGCACTTGTGCCAAACTTTATGGAATTGTCTAATTTTTTTTGTGTGTGTGTAGACATTATGCTAGGATGTTTACTGATAATAACAGTGCAGTGGAGTCTCTGCCTTGTGCTAGAAGCTGTCATTCTTCTATGCAACAGTTTGCATAAACACAAAAGTATGACAAAAAATATTCAAAACTACAAATTGAGATGAATGATGTTTGTGCAACTTTCATTAGTCATTCTGCACAACTAAGATAACATGAAAACAGTTCTGGGACTAGGAACTGCATTTGAGAATATTTATTTTGATTTTCATTTTTGAATGTCTTTCATTTACTGGACAATCGTGTTTGGTATTTACAGAAAGAAAACTCTGTAGTGAAATGCCTTTAAAATTTCTTCATTAGTTGATTAGCTATCAGCAAGATAATGGAGAAGGTCCTAACATAGCAGTAATTAATTTATTTGTATCAAGGTGATAGTGACCATAAATAGTGTGGTCACATACGTAATAAAATTTTGTTTAAAGATGTTTCAGAAAATCTGTTTCATGTAAAAGTGTAAAATAGTTCAGAATAAAAAACTAAGCTCCTTCTCATACAAACTCCTTTTTGGAGAATGAGAAGATCATATAAGAAAGAAATGACACTGATAATAAAAAGTCCTCTGGGTAATCAGCTTTAGAAATAAAGACATTTTTCATGTAGAACAAGCAAACAAACAATGAAGCTCATCTGTCTAGCCTTGGGCACTTTTGCAAAGAAATTGAGGCACTTGGAATTTTTCAAGTCTTAGAAAGATGGATTGGTGGGCAGAAGTATGGCTGACAGTGGGAATGATAATTTATCGTTGTAGTTCTCTAATTTATCACAGTTACAATCTCCACGTGTGAGATACAGATCTAATGAAAATAAGGGTTTCTAATTTGGTGCCCATATTGTTAGATGACAAAAAAAGAGCAAAGAAACATAAAGCATCTTTTGGCTCCTTATGCCAGCTGCACATTACTTACTACACGTTGTGACTCCATGACCTCTGACAGTGGCCTTTGAAGTAATACCTGAACAGAGGAAACTGTCTCCTGGCCTCTGGAGGATACTGAATGAGCTCTACCTGGAAAAGATTATACTAACACCCCTACTACTACTACTAAACCCAATAATGGTCTATTTTCTGAAGAAAAAGAAAAATTAATCAAGATATGTATGTATACACAATACTGACACTATATATACTGTATCAGAAGTGATATGTATTTATTCATAGTAAAAACTCATTCTAACAGGTGAGTAGAAAGGTCTGTAACTGCCACAGGAAACTCATGGGATATATTAATTAAGGATTACTGTTATTTTCTTTAAGTTACTGCATGTCAAATGAATATTCAGCCTGAAGGGAAAAAATATGCAAGTTGGTCACTGAATTTTTCTGAAGCTTAAATAAGCCTTAAATAAGCAAATCTGAATATAACAAGAGCTGGCACCTCAGAAGCTTTTGGCAAATGACTGTGTAGTGGAATGATTTCTCACTTGTTTCCTGTTGGTAATGCACAAAATGCATTCTTGTGTCACATAGGTAGGTGTCTGGTGATTAGTATAAGATGAATAAGATAAATATATTTGCATTTCAGGCAGTACTAGCCAAAGAAATATCTGCTCAACAGATCAGTGTTTGGCCACTGAAATAACTTCAAACTGGGAAAGGAATTCACTTGAGTCTCAGGAATGGATTTCTGTATTGGGAGCTCCAAATGTGTGGATGATTGTACCTGGTGCCAGCAGTACCCTGCTTGTGTGCTGCACACTGAGCTTTGCAATCAGTCTGCATGGTCTTGCTCTGTCCAAATGGCAGGAGACAATGTTAAGATACGGAGTGTTATTTGACAACTGAAAGATTTGAGCATCACCTACATGGCTAAGATAGCATCTCGAGGTGGGGATGGTGAAGTCCTGGTTCACTGGGAAGTCAGCAGCAAGCCCTGGAAGAGCATGGTACTGCTGGGTGCCAGAGCACTCACATCTGATAGGAAAGTTGTAGCAGAGATCTGGGCTCGTGTGTCAGACTGGAACAAAATGTTTCTACTCCTGATATGTTTAGAGTACCTGTTCGGAACTCCAGTCATACTTGTAACAGCTCTTGATCCAGCAGAGGTGAGAAGGGATGCTGCTGTGGAGGTGAGCAGCCTGTGCCTTCCTCCAGGAAACTGATGCGAACACAGATAAACTTTCTGTCTTTCCTTTGAGGCATGGAGTCTGTATGTAATTCATAGCCTCATCAGTCCATTTTTCACTGTCAAGAAACAGAATGTGGAAAACATTGTGACTTCGTTTGAGAGAAAAAGAAGGCTTCATCCACTTTCATCAAATCTTAAAAAATACAGTGAAAGGAGCAAGGCTTAGACGTGTCTTTACGGGCACTGTGCCTACATTGCTTGCGCATAGACATACTTGCTGTGTGAGTGTACATATAGATAAAACATCTTAAAGAACAGCATCAGTGCTTCTTTCTAGAGAGAAATTAAGTTGTTGTTCAGATACAGCGTGTCCCTCCCTGTGTTTTTCTGGAGCAAGTCTATACAGTGGTATTCTGCCTTTGTTTCTGAGGACTTCTTGCTAAATTGATGGCAGTTATTTTCCTTGTGATAGTATGGTGGTTGATGTTGTATGATGTCTGACAACAGCATCCTGATAGCTCAGTTAAGGTATCATCTGAGCATGGCAAATGATGTGACACAGGTGCCACTTTGTCGCCTGGGGTACATGCTTCCTGGTGACTCACACGAGTCCTGAATTTCAAACAGAAGATCCTCATGTTGGTGAGAATGAACCAGAGCAAACATACCTTTGCTGCTGTGGAATTAATACTGCCACTGTGAGCTTTACGTAGCAAAAAACCTGAGATTTTTATCTTAGTTGTATTGATTCTGAATCCAAGCTCTTAAGAGCTTTGGTGTTAGTTGCAGAGCTGATATCTTTGTCCACCACTCTCTGCAGTATAGTTAGCAAAACCCGTGGGAGCTAGATCACATAGCCTATGGGAATTTGATAATATCCTGGAAGCCTTCAGAAATTCTAGTAAGAGGTGCTTAATATGAATGTGGAAGTAGTGCAACAGAAATTCTGCATGCTTGGTGAAATACGATATGCAAATAAGTACTTTGTAAATCTGCAAAAGTATAGCATTTCTAGTGCTCTTAATTTGAGCTGACAAGAACCAATTATCATAAGGAAAAGGAAGTAATGCACGTCACGCTAGAATAATGTTCCCACCTAGTGGAAGAGTAGTGGGGTATCCCACTTCTTATAACCATGTCTCAGGAGGTGTCCTGAAGGAAGAGCAGACTGTGAGGTGTGGTAGGAGGTTTCTCTTGAGCTTTAGATTGTTGTTGCCCTTTTCCAGGCATGTCTGTGGATCCTAACGTCTCTCCTCCTACCCCACCCAAAAACATAGTATGTACATGTTCTGCCCTTCTAGTGGTGAAGGCTCCTTAAAAAAGAAAAAAAATAGTAAATGTGATGGTACTTGCTGGTTTCGATAAGAGGAATGTAGCTTGCAATTAGTTCGTTTTAAGTTGAATGGCTGATCCACTGAACAGAGCCTGTTTGTTCAATTGGCATGAAGTGTGAAAGTAAGCAATGCTACGCTGTTGTCCTTACTGCAGAGGTCACATGTTCAAATTACAAATCCCTGACAGGCACTGGACTTGCTTTTAGCAGCTAGGCTATAATCAGGACGCTTTGTGCAGCACAGAGTTGCCATGCAGCAGGAGCCACGCTACTTGTGACCCCTGAGGCTGGCATGCAGCCCGTGCCTCCCCGAGCTGGAGATCCCATGCCCCTGCTCTTCCGATGGCCTTTCAGCTGGTTCAAGAGAACACATCCACCCTGCAGGGTTCTGTAGTTCAAGAGGCAGGCTGAAAATAGGTCTGTCATAAAAAGGCTGTGACCTTCTCGAGGTTTTGTCTGTGTGTGTGATTGAGTTCATACATTGTGCTGCCCTGCTGCGTCTTATCTGACACTTGTCAGAAGATGTTAAGCCTTTGTTAAAGATGTGTGATGATTTTCTGCATACATTTAGGTTCTCTAATCATTTTGAAATTCTTAAAGTCCTAAAACTTCATTGCCCTGAACAATATTTTAATGTTTGTTAGTCTACAATTATTGCTTTAATTCGGTTTTTCAGTTTGTTTCCTATATTACAGAACCAAATATCTTTTTCCTCTATTCTAATTCTTAATTTTAAAAATATACCATAATTAAATGATTAATTTGAGATTGTTATTATATATACCATCTAAGTCACTTCCAACAATATTAGGCTGTCCCTTTTCTGCTTAAAATTAAAGCGTTAATGTAGCTTTCAGTGATAGGTACAAAAACATCTTTATAAATATTTGAAAAGATGCTGTTCAATGAACTGTGCAAGACAGGAGGTTGACCTCGCACAACTAATTAATTATTGCAATCAGAGGACCTCCAGACAAAGTACCTTCTCTAGCAATTTGAAAGCTAATTAACATTCGTGTCTTGTAAAAGTCACTTGACTTCCAATTATGATTAAATATGCAAGGTCACTGGGACACAGCAAGTCGAAGAGCTGAAAGTAATCCCCTCGTACTGTGGTGACAGTTAAAAGTAATGTCATGCACTGAAGGACTGTGCAGGAAATAGGGATTATGCATTGTCACGTGCTGTGCAAGGGACTGATGGGAAACCACCACAAGTGCTGTTGGCCCCATTTCTGTATGATAGCAAAATGCTTAACTTGTGATTTCTGAAATAGAAGCACACCAAACAGTTAAAGCTGTGCATAGACCTAATCGATATGTCGTCTCCCTAGTTTTAAGGATGTCTGTCAAACTATTTGCCTGCTCTCATCCTGCATTGATCAGTCTTAATATAAATTTAATAAGTGTTAAAGGATTGAAGAAGATCTCTTGTCATTGAATTAATCACATCTGACTAAACAACAGTGCCTTTTATTGAGGAATACCAAAATTGCAACAAAATACTACATTATTTTTAATGGTCCATGATCAGTAGGGCAAAAACTCTTTTTTTCCTTCTCTGTTCTACTATGAAGTTCATACATATATTAGCATCTGCACCTACTGTTAAAAGTGAACAACGTTTTTCCATATTTGTAAATGAAATGGTTCCAAATTGAGAAATTTAAATATTTTTTGACTCAAATCTTATAAAAGTTTTTTTTTTTGTAAATAACTATATTATTTTAAAAATGGATATTTTAATGAAGGAATAAGATAATGTAGGTTAACAAGAACATTAGCCCTAAATGAAATAGCAAACATTGACTGTAATGACAAAGTAATTAAAAAGCAGTAATGATATTGTCTGTTTAAATAGCCATATCCAACAAATACAGTATGACAACCTGAGTGTTGTCACAACCTTCTGTATCACATCCTATTTTTGTTGGCATCGTTATTAGCAGAACAATTGCTACACACTATCAAAGATAAAAATAACAAGGTCACTCACCCCACACTCGTTGTCACTCCAGTATAGTTAATTGCTACCACATCAGTCAGGAAGAAGCAATAACCTGGAAACTTCTGAACTCCACTTAGCTGCTGCGTCAAGTGTGTTTATTTGTACAGCATGATGTAAAATATGTAAGTTCACTGAAGAGGACACTTCACACTGAAATGTGCTTGGTGACTCTCCAAAGGGGAGGGAGTGCGGAGCGTTGCCCTTCAGTGGGACAAGAGCAGTTAATTAGCCCGTCAGAAAAGGAGATGGCTCTTGACCTAACAATGCAACAGATGAGTCCCAGAGGAAGTGTACTTCTTCATTAAGAATAACACCTACACAATCTTATAATAGCAAGTTTTCAGGGAAAGAGATTAAATTTGAGACTAGCCTTTGGGGGATCTGCAAAGGCTGTTTGGCTGCATAGGCACATATTACCCACTAAGATGCACCTTCAAAGGTGAGCAGAAAGTAGGAGCTAAATATAAAGACAAAGGACAAAGAATGGGAATAAAATTTGGGTTTTGTTTACTTGCGACTACATCCTCTATTTTAAATGTTGATATTGTAAAAATACTTCTGTTTAATATTCCCTTAGCTGACAAGAGCTTTGCAGGAGATCAAGGTACAAGGTAACAACCAAGCACTTCACATAGGAAGGTAAGGCAAAACTGTAAATCAGACAGGTAATGCCTCTTACCAGTTACCTTGGCTTCCCAGTGTATCCTTGAGAGACTCCACAGGTTATACTCATCAGTTTTGGGTATCCTGTTTCAAGTTGCTTTGACTATTAAAGCAAGAAAAAGAATCTAGATGGAAAATCACAGAATGTACTATATATAATAGACGAATTACTTGGAATTCTTTTAATTTTTGTTTTCATATGTTTTAGAGAGTACACATGTTTATCCAAAGTTTGTAGGACTCCGTGACCAGCAGCATCTTATTTTCTAATTTATTTTCAACCCTTCCTTATTCACATTCCTAAGTCCTCAAATGCATTTTTATATCTTTAATATTTGAGTAGTTTTCTTAACTTCCTACTCTCTATGAAGCAGTTCACTGGCAAGTTGAAAAAAAATCAGAGAAATTAGTTGGATTTCCATCAATACAGATAGTATGAAATACAGTTCTTTGTACTGAATTGTAGTCTTTCTTTGTACCTACTATATTAGTAGAATTTGGATTAAAATTTAAAAACTTGTGATGTTTCTGCAAGATTTTAATGACAGAAAAGCAAAGTCATCCTCGTTACAGATTACAGAAAACTGTAGACAGCACTGAGGGGAGGGAACTACTTAATTAAGGATGCAGAATCATAAGGCTTGACAGGACCTCAGGGTGCCATTAGCCCTCTCCATGTCTCCAAAGAGAATCAGGTGTAGTTAAGCCATCCACTATAGGCATTTCTTTCCCATTTTTGAAGAATGCCAACATTGTTCTTAAACAACTAATTACAGCACTTGCTGACCTTCTCTTGTCGTGCATCAGTCTCAATTTCTATTGCTGACGTTTAAAGCTGCTTTTTCTATCCATCAAGGACAAGCCATACTCCTTTCTACAACTTTTAGGAAAGGGAGAAGCTAAAATGAAGCTGATAAGATGACCCCACTGTGGTTTAGACATCTTGGTCTTGTGCTCCCACTCATGATCATTGAGGAGCATACTGAAATGGTGTCTTCAGCCAGGCTGCGGGTGGCAGAATGAAGCCAAAAGGCATTGTATGGTCACTGCAGCTCTGGACCATCCTTGGCATCTGATGATGTTGGTGGGTGATAAGGGACTGCTCTCCCTGCCATCTCCTTCTTGCTTCAGAATAGTAAATGATCAAATGATCACAGAACTCTAAATTGTCACCTCTTTGCTTATAAATCTTACTCTGTAAATGAAGACATGCACTGATCCCCTGCTGATGCTAGGCTCAAGCTGTAAGAAAGTAACCCTGAAATCAAAGTGGAGCTCTGAGTAAATACCTTCATGTTTCAGCAGACTAAAGAATCAAAGCTATAGCCACCTTTAAAAAGGCAAGAGGCAATTTCTCTGCAAACCTCTGAATATCAGAGAATCATGTCCTATACCAATATATCTAAGTTCATTATAGCTATACCAACAAAAACAAAGTATAGTATTTCTAATAATTTCTGCCACAGAGACCTCTGACCTTTGTTAGCTTTAAGGAAGGTCTCTACTGGCTCTCTGCTCTTCCTTATTTCACAGCACCAGGCTGAATCTTTTGAAGCATCATCAGTGATGCAGATAATGAATCAATACTGCAACAAAACTCCTAATTTAGAAAAAGATGAAATACTGACTTTATGAAAGTTAGGAGTATCTTGGACAATGCAGCTGAAGCAAGTGCGTTGTTAAATTGTGGAACTGAAATGGGCCATCGATTAAAAAAATACCTAAGGCTTTGCAAACGTCTTACCACAAAGAACAGCTTAAGGGGTCATTTGATCAGAGATCCCTCAGTGAGACAGGATGGAAGAGTATAAATGAGTGTTGAATCCATGGGATTAAAATAGAACCAGATGAGTGAAATTTGATAATGTTCAGGATAAAAGTGTATGTTTGTTTAGTTCTGAGGTTTTGTTTTCAATCAGTGAGGATGTTTCTACTGAGTCAAATTACCAAGGGTCATCATTGCAGTCTCTACCACTGGAAATCTTTAAATGAAAACTAAACATCTTTCTAAACAGATAATGCTTTAATGTAACAAAGATTTAATTCTTATGCTATACAAGGGATCAGTCTAGATGCTCATGATTTTCTGGCCACAGGGACTATGATTCTGTGGATTTGTTACGAGAGAAATTTGTGAGTGGCTGAAAACTTCCCGAGAGGTGCAACGTTCACCACAACACTTCCCCTGTCCCCCAAACAGCGTTAATTGTCATTTTTGTGTTTTATTTGAATATCTAGGATAAAAATTATTGTGGTAGGCTGCAAGTCACATATTTTACATTTGCAACAATCTACGATTGATGGCATAACAGTATTCAACTCTATTTTAAATGCAGAGCCACAGGTGTGTGTGTGATTAATTTGTCTGATGATGCTCATAGCATCAGCAAGAAAGCAATGATGTGCTGCATTTATAGTTCTTGAGATGAGCAAGTCCATTAACAGTTTAGCTCTAATGACTGATCACAAGATGTAAAAATGTAGAGCCACTGGCTGCAAAAAAGCTTTTGGGCAGCAGATGAGGGACACAGCTACTAATAGAGGTAGGTATCTAAGACCCACCTAGCTCCCATTACATACACTTTGGTTCAGAATCTATTATTTTTCCCTTCAGCTGCCACATACCCACTGCTACAATTAAGCCAAAAGATGAAAGAAAGGGAAATAGTAGTTAAAGGCTGGACTGACATAGATGTACTTTGGTATAGATTTGCAGGAAGAACAATCCATGGTATTTACTGAGTGCACTGGGGTGGAAAGTCAACTGATACCCTAGGAGTCTGCTGCATCACTGAGCAGGGTGTATGTGTGATATTTCAGAATTGACTGAATGCTGTTAACCTTCAGGAAAAAATGTAGCATTCTTCTTATACAACTGATAATGACTGAATTTTCCTGATTTAGGCCACAAGGCAGCTGAAAGAAAGACCTGCTTTTTTAATGGGCAGAGGCTTTCTTTGGAATGATGGTTCCAGTAGATGGCATATTGTCATATTCCCAGGCTTTTTAGAGGGGTGGTATTTTTGTTTGTTTATTTGTCATTTTTTAGTTTGTTTATTTCTTCCTTTCTTTTCTGTTTTGTTTTGATGTTATTTTGTGTTATTACCTCAGCTAAAATATGGATTTTTTTCCCTGCTCAAATATGGATTTCAAAGAGCAGGAAAGAAGGTAAAGGAAATGAATGTGAGCGCTCAGAGCAACCCCAGGAAGGCTCTGACCATACATCTCCTTCAAGGAGGGAAATGTAATCTGTGTAAATGATATGGCTGTATAAAGCGCTAGGTCTGTTATGTATAATTGCAATGATTGCACCCTTTTTCTCTCTAGCCTGTTTCAGGGGTGCTTCACTTGCTCTCCAGTCCTCTCCTTTCCCTCTTCACCCTCTCCAGCACTCTTGCTGTTTCCTGACCTGAGGAGTTGAAATTCTGCCATTTCCCCTGCCTGATGGCTCTTGCATTCACTCTTGCTGCCACTTTGTGCTGACCTCCTCTTGGGATCAGACACATCAGCTATGAAGGATGGCTGTCTAGTCTGGCTTGTTTCTCTCACAGGGATATGCAGAGATGTGCATTTGCTTCAAGGCAATCAGGGGATCATAAGAACCTTATGAAGTACAGGAATTCATGTAAAGGGGTATTTCTAAAGAATACATAGGGAAAATGAAGCTTATTAAGACATCTCACTCTTTAGTTTTCATTGGTATGATTTCATAGAAATTCCACTGAAAAAGCTCCCTCTCCTAACCTACAGCGGCCTTGCAAAAGAAAGTGCTCCATTATCCTACCTTTTATTCTGTAATTTCAGTCTTGAATGATTTTAATCATTCTCCGTAACCATTCTGCATGCCAAGCTGGGGGGAACTCAGTAGTGATCACCACTGAGATGTACCTGCTTTTTCCAGTGCTGCTCATGGTATTGCTAAGCTTCATATTTGAGTATGGAAAAATGCTTTAGTGAGTGCTTCTTCTGCCAGTATGAGATCTGGTGGCACTTAATTTAGCAATATCTGGGGCTAAGGTGCCACAGAAACGCATAGATGACTTCTGAAGACCAGGCGCATGAGCAGGAAACAAAATTTCTAGTTTTCATAGCCTGGTTCCACATAATTAAATTTCTAATAGGAAATGGATATGCACATAACTTGCTCTTTATGAGTACTCTGAATTCTGAGTTTGCCAAGAACTGAGCAATTATTATGATATAAGTAACATGTATTCAGTGTACATAACACAGCTGTTTGTGGTGCTTTTCTTAGACTATGGCAAAGAAAAATGTTACCCATAGGACTAAACAGCTTTGCTCATAAACTACTGCAAGTACGGAATTTTAATCTAATCGACTTAACTATTTTATCAACATGCTTTGGGATGATTAAATCAGTTTCTTTATGCTCCAGAATTTAAAATCCTGTCATTCGATGTTTCACATGTGAGCTCAGGAGTTCACTGTTCAGTATGGGTGAGAATGTACAGCAGAAATTAAAGACTGCTCAAAATTCTGTGTAGCAAACCCTCTTCTTAATGATAGATTTTTTTTTAGGTTCACTGTGCAGTCAGGGCACATGAGATTTTATTTTTTTTCTGAATCAAGTTTACTGCTGAAGATAGCAGTGTAGTTCCCAGTAAAGCATAAATCTGTGGTCTGAAATTGTTGTATGAACAAATAATATTGCTATTGAAAATGGTCAAGTGAAAAAAATGAAAAATTATACTTTTTAAAGTAAAACACTGTTGCCCTATGGTTTGCTGATATATACAAGCATCCTGTGAACTTGTTTTTCAGAAACAATATTAGTAATGTCATGGTAATGAACATTGGTTGGATACTGCTGATGGGTATCTGGATGTGAAATGATACTCATGCTCTAAAGGCCAAAAAAAACAGGGCCTTTTATCACCCTATCTGTTCCGCAGAGACAAGAGGAAAACTTATTTTTCCCATTGCTGTATGCCTTGGGACTCCCCGTGATTTAATGCTGCAAGTAACAGTTTGGTGATTTGATGATCGATCCCACACATTCCTTTGTGTGCTGATGGAGATTCTGGGTGGTGTGTGCCATAACACGTATCACCCAAAGGGGAAAGGCTGGCAACACTCCACCTCCCTTCAATGTAAATGCTGATCTTGCTGAGGCACAGTCCTACACTTGCACCAAAATTTAACAGAAAAGAATATTGAGCTGATTCACATTGGCTTTACTTTTCCATCTTCCTTATTCTCAATAGCTTTTGCTCATGAGACTATTTCACACATTTGAAGTATACTCAGAATAGTTTCACTACAAAAACTTGTTGATCTAAAATAGATGCTTAGATTCAATCAGAACTATGATTATAGCATGTATCTGCTGGAAGAAGGAAAAAATGTATTTCCTGGATGACAGAGGGAATTTCATTAGCTTGAATTACATCATTTACTGCAGTATTCATGGATCGAAATTCAATTCTCTTTGACGAACCTCTTAAAAAATCCAGTGTTATTAAAAGTAAATTGCAGGTTCATTACTAAAAGTCATTTTGAGTTGCTACTTTTCTCTGCTACTGTTCAGTACAGATTTGATAGAGAGTACTGCTTGGTTTCTGAGCCTGGAAAACTCAGACTGTTAGCTGAAACCAGCACAAGGTCACTAAAAATGTGTCCATCTTGCTCTTTCACCCCTCAATATGTTTTTTTACCCTCTTTTAGCTCTCTAGATGCAATATAACAAAAATATTTTCTATCTATTAACAATTCATGAGGGATAATTATCTTTGTTGATGAGACCTTGTAGCCAACAACTGACCTTTGCTGTCAGTCCTCTGGCACCAGCAGGCAGCTTGCACTGTGTTGTATTGCATTATATGATATTACATTACATTTATGATACTATATTGTTGTCAGTTCTCAGCTGATATTTTTAGTAGAATACCTCTGATTCTGTTTCCTACAATGTTTACCATGTTGATGCGTCTGGGAAATTTAGTGTTATTGCTTACCAGAGAAAGAAAATGTGTAACAAAAATTTGCCATACTCCCTTACTTTTTCTTGTCTGGACAGTACATGTCCTATCCATGCACATCTTCTGTAAGTGTGCAAATCCATATCAGCAATGTAAACCATGCTCACAAATCCTGGGATGCCAGTGTCACAGCGTAAAAGTACAGCTGGTGGCATTCTCAGTGAGAGGGCTAATCATGCATAATGAACTCAATGAGGTGAAAGGCAGAAATTCACCCACAACCAGCTTTAGTTTTCCATGGTCCTAGTAAACCGTACAGTAAAACTATTTGCTGAGGAAGAAAGGCTGTACGATGTTGTTGTTTAAGACAAGGCATTGCACTGTGGAATGCATATAATGCTCCTCTTGCTTCTCTATTTCTCTTTCCTTGGCTATAAACATAACCTGTGGCAAGGCACTTTGATATTACATATGTAAACGCTGGCTGTCATACAGCACGCCTGTGACACTGTTGTTGAGGATGAATGCTGAAAGATGTGAACAACAAAAGCTGATTACACTAAGAATGAGCCTCTGTACTCCCAAACTCATTTTTCAGTGCTCTGGCACTGCTTTTCTCTCTGCCTGAAAACCAACAGGAGCATTTGTGAAAGGGAAGAGGAAAAAACAAACCACCACAACAAAATGTGTGCCCAATTCCAAATGTTCTTCCTATCTTTTCTTTTAGAAGACTGGCTTATTCCTGCACCATGCACTGGCCACCTCCCAAACTCACTGGGCCTTACAGCCATGGAGTTATGATGGTCATTTATTATAATTTATTAGCCCATGCATGTGCTGCTTCCAATCTGGGGACAGTCACCTGAATGCATTGAGGGCTTCCCCCTCTGGCTGGGAGCAGCAATACCTGCGGCACTGAGGTGTGCTTACAGCTAGTATTTTCTGTGCCAAGTCAACAGCTCCAGCCTTTGCTGTTTAATCAACTGAAAAAAGCTGTTTATTGCTGTCTATACATGAGTGTCTGAGTGCCCTGCTTTAATTAACTGTGTCAGGCTTGGCTGTCATTCGACACAGGTTTTATTGGAATAGATGTTAAATCCCATCTTTCATAACTGTGTCTTCAACACATATGAACTGAATTCTTTTATGTAATAATTAGTTTCCATCAGCTGTCTTTTATTCATTTCACATTCACTCATGGGTAGCCTCATCAAAGTCCACCTCTCTTCCCCCACCTCCCTCACTGCTGCAGGAAGATCTGTCTCAGGCTGCTCTGTTCCTCTCCTGAGGCGCAGGCCCAGCCAGCACAAAACAACCCCCTTTGGAGTTTACCTCAGCTTCCTGGACATTGCCTGATGTCAGGGAGCTCTCATGGAAGTGCTGTTCATGCCAACTGTGTGACTTTGCTGATTCTGGCTGATTCTTGGTCTGGCAGATCCATGTCTCCCTCCAGGCCCTGCTGCTCTCGCTGTCTCACTGGCTTTACCATACAGGGTGCCTGATTTAGGCTTCCCAGACTGATTTAACCAACTGCTTACCCACCACTGCAATATTTTATATTCCTCCTCATAAATACCAGGTCAGTGGGTGATGAGATGTTGCGTTGCCAGCAGGATGTCGGTCAGCAAACAGTTATATTGTTAGCTGGGCAATGAGTGGTGAGTAGTTGCGTTGTGGAGATATGGAGAGAGGGAGAAGGGTTATCATCACTTTTTCTTTTTTCCCTTTTCCTTTAACGTCTTAGTAAATAGTTTTTATCTCAGCTCAGGAGTTCTATTTCGTTTCCAATTCTCATCTCACTGGGGGAGCGAGTGAATGAATGTCTGTGTGGTGTTTAGCTGCCTGCCAAATTAAGCCACAACAAGCAGGTAGTGAGCTTGAGGTGCCAGTGGTGACACACACTAACCTTCTCTCCTCAGTGTGTCCTGAAGACATGAGGCACTGTTCAAGGGGCCCCAAAGAGCCATTGCTCTTCACAGCCCACAGCCAGGGTTCCTATCCCACCTCCCTCAACACCAGTGATCCACCCACTAACAAAGGTGCTTGTAGGCCTCCATTACTTCAGCACTTGTTCTTTTTTTTTTTTTTCCCCAGTCTGTTAGCAGGGAAACACGTTGCGTTTGTCAGCTAATGTAGCTTGGCTGTTTACAAGTTAAGCAAAGTTGCCAATTTTCTCTTCACGACTCTTCATTAAATATTTAAGAGCACTTAGATACTAGCCCGCTGCTTTCCTGTACGTGTACTACATCACTCCCAAATGCAAGTTGTCTACTGTGGCTCTCAGACCCAGGCCTGGGGAAGCAAATCACAAGCTGCCCACCCCACCACTATGTGCTTTTGGGTATGAAGGCACTTAGCTAACAGGGTATGAGGAAATTGAAGATAAAAAAGGCACATTATGTTTCGTCCATAACTGCTGCAAACTCCGGGGGTTTGTATTTAATGTTGAGGCTGAGTCAACATGCACACCTGTGAATGTCCTCCAGGACTGTCATCTAAGTGTGAATTCATGTTTATGGGTTCAAGCTGCCTCGATATTACAGATCTCTAAATAGGAGATCGGAAAATTTCAGAATAAATTTTCTCTCACAGGAGTGACCGAGGTGGTAGGCTGCAAGGAGAATATTTAATGTGTGTGTTCCTGTGCACTGTAGTACTATCGCTTTTCTAATTGTACGTGAAGCCTTCCCATCACTTGTAAGTTCTTTGGGGAGACACTATGAGACCCATCTTTCCGTACAACGATACTGATGAAAGTGGTCTGAACTAGTTTGAAAGTGTCACATATTTATATTATACGTTAAGTTGTTGCTACTTGCTCATGTATTTGGGGAATATCTGTTTTGGTATTCCAGTGATGTCTGCTGTGAACTTAGGTACTATTTCCTGTAATAAGAAAACAAACAAAAAAAATAAATCAGTCTTTCCTTTTTTTGTTTTTATTATTCTAGAAGTGACCAAACCACACTGCTGGTGACTGTTTATGCCAAGGAGTCAGAATACCAGAATAGCTCCAGTCCCTAGGTGTTTACCTATAAAAATAGTAGAAAAAAGAAGTATCAAAATGGCTCAATTAGTGAAGAGATGAACTAGAGATAGGTTGCCTTTCGCAATATACCATGCTTCTTTCAGCCAGTGACTATCCCAGAGACATCGAGCAATTACCAATCATGCATATTTTTGCCTGGTTCTCCTATTACATGAAGGCTTTCTGAATATACAGCAGCAAAGAGAACCCTGCAGAGAGAGAGCTCAGGGCTGGGATTATCTCCACCAAGTTCTTGCACGTGGACCACAATAGTGCCAAGGTGGCTGCACATTGTCTGTGCAGCCCCAGGATTCATAGGCTAGTTTGTATGTGTTGTGTTTCTCTATGTTCAGGCTAAGTAGAGAAAAAAGAGAACGGATTTTTCTTCTTTTTTTATTATTATTTTTTTATTTAATTTGTGTAGGATGTGTCTGTTCTTTGTTCCAGTGAAAGCAGAGCAAAATTCACTGGTACCAGCTGTAACATCCTTGCAGAGGCACAGTTGGCACCACTGCCTGATGTTGCTTCACCATCACAGTCTTTGCTAGGCAGGTGTGTACTGAGGAAAAGTAATAGCTCTGAACAGTGTCCTCTCACAACTGAAATACATCAGTTTTGTGAGCTCTTCCTCCCTTGCCAGTATACATCATGTTTTCTTCCCACACACACTTTACTAATGCTATCAGTAATGTCCTCCTTCTTCATATATTTCTTTTTTCATTTCTCCTGCTACATTCCTGGCATTTTATCAATACTTGTTCCACATTAACCTTCTTCCATCTCCAGCTTCCCTCTCCAGCCAAAGCACAGTACAAAACTTCTATAGTCAGTAGCTCCGCTTTCATATTTCCAAATGCCCCTGGGACATTGGGGAGCTGCATGGCATTATCCTGGAGAGAAGTGGGTGCATGCCTTTCCCCATGCACCCACTACAGGGGCAAAAGCTATGTTCAGCAAGGAACAGGGCACCTTGTCCTCCCTCAGCCATGGCAGTCCTTCATTTGTACATGTTAGTCTCCTTCTGATAGTAGGATGCTCTTAAAGGATGGAAGAGACGTCTCCATTGAAGAAAGGACAGTTTTGTTGTTACTGAATGAAGCTGATTTCTGCATCGGTTCAGAACTGCGCAGAGAGATGTGGTGACTTCTGGAAATTACAGGTAGGAAAAAAGCATTATTTCTTCCATAGAATTTTGCCTATTTCCCAGCTGAATGAAAACAGGTTTGTCACAGGTATCCTGGCAGCAGCCATTGGGTTGTAGGGTAATCTGTATGTTGATGTGGTGAGCCAGGGCTGTTTCAAAGCCAACTTTACCTTTCTCCCCAGAATTCACCTTCATTCTGCCCTGCAACTTCTAGACAAGGTGGAAAGAGCCAGCTGTGAGGCCAACACTGGATGTTTTGATCTATTTTCAGCTTCTTATGAATAAGAAGTAAATGTCCTTTTATTGCACAACGCAGTGTATTAAGCAACATTGAGTCTCTGTGTTGCAAAAGCACAGAATCCACTTTGATCTAATCTCTTAAAAGAAGTACAAAAATAAGCCCATACCTGCACGTGATCCTGCACGGCTCTGCCCTGTCTCTTGTAGAGAAACCAGAGGCAAGGTGCCCCACGCCAACCCTGCTAGTGCACCCTGTGCCATGCTTCAAGAGACCTGCACCTTGCTGGGCAGGGGCATGCTGAGCTGTGGAGCAGGTTATTAATTTATCAAAGCAGGGGTTTGTACAGGAGCCCAGAGCTCTCAGGAAACCATTTGCTGCTGCTGAGGGTACGGCGCGTTTCACCAGTTCCAGCAGATGCTGCAGCACCATCCCATCCCTCAGCCATTCTCTCTGCTGATGCTACACTGCTGTTTTGCAGGGGGATGGTTATGATTTTTTTTTCTTTTTCTGCAGCAGCCCAGCTGGAAATGTAAGATAATATCCAAAATAATTAAGAGCTCCTCACACTCTATCTCCTGCTAGCATTCTGTCTCCAAGACATCTTCTAGGGGAGGTAAGTGAAAGGGAGATCTGAGTGTCAGAAAGCTGACAGCTGAGGCGGACACGAGAAGAATTATAGGCATTCAACAAACATTATAAGGACAATAACACACTGGCTTATGGGTATTTATTTTTTATGAGAGACTTTGGCAGTATTTTGTTTGAAGTTTTGATGGCCATATGTTTTCCAGGGAGGCACAGCGCTGTTTGTAAACTGTGCTATAATTGAAATTGAATTTTTATGAAATCTATGTGAAATATGATAACACATTAAAATACTCTCCTTTGGAGAGTTTTCTCATTGATTTTTGTTGCATTAAATCTGTTTACACATCAAAGGAAAATATTACATTCTGCCTGTCTTCATTTCAGTCACACCCTTCCTTTTGTTTCCTGGAGACTGCACATGGCAGAGCAAAATCCCCTCTGTTCAGAGCTCTTCCAGCACTCACACTTCTTTTAGTGAAATGATGCTTTACACTATAATTGGCCTTGTTTCTCCCATCTGCTTAGCAAACCAGGAACTTTACGATGCCCTTCCCTTCTTTCATCTTTTCAGCAGTTCAGCTCTATGTATACACTGGGACCAATTCTGCCCTACTGAAAATACATGGAATTTCATGGCTGACTTCGCTAGGATCAGAATCAGTCCACAGAGGTATCTGCTATGGACAAAATCTGTAGCTGGAGCAGTCATGGCTCAGTTCACTTCAGAGGAGCTTTGCTGCTTTATCTGAGCATCTGTCCCTGGAAAAGTTTTTTGTTATGGCAGATGACATTTTAAATTCAACCAGAGTGTTTTATCTAGGGCTTCTCAGGTGTTACTGTTAAGACTGAGCAGTCTTTAATTTTTGTGCATGAAAATGTCATTTTTTACATACGTATGTATGTGTGTATCAAACAATTGTGTACGCTATTGAAAAGTGAATGCATAGGAAATAAACATGGTTGAAGGGAAAGCTTATTTTTGCCTTAGTACTAAGGAAGGATTCATAGAGTGAATCCATCTTAACAACTAAATGAAAACAGAAAGTATTCTTAGGACAGATAACTAGATACATGATGACAAACCTTACCTTGCTTTACTCACAAAGCACCGTGTCAGAGCATCAGCACTGAGATAGCGCTGGTTGCATTATCCAGTCCAGGTTGCAATTCTGTGGAACTGAGACAAACGCCCATTTCAGACACAAAAGAAATGATCTGTTTTGATGTTTTTCTCTGTCACTGTAGGGATAACAGCTACATGCTATCAGTAGTGCCTGCTGGATTTGGTTTGGAGTTAAAGCTGATATGTCGCCAAATCTTATTTTCATTTCTTCTCTGCTAGCTGAAAAATTGTAGTGCTTTTTTTCTCCTCTTTGCACTTGTTCTGCTTTCATTTTCTTCTGTTTTCAGAAAATAAAATGTGTTGCATATGGTTAGACCATCACCCACCAAAGCTGACCCTGCACCCTACTCACAGAACCTCCCTCTTCACCAGCAGAGATGTGCAGATTAGGACGCATTGCATAGCTGTCTGCACTGCCTGGAGCATGGAATTGCATTGCTTTTATTATCTTTACTTCTGTGGTGTGGCTACAAATGCTTTTACTGATGACAAAAATTATCTAGCTGCTCATAAAATCCAATGGAAGCACATACCACCATGGCCTCCTGGTTGGGCAGATCTCCACACTGTCGGCATCCTGTAAGATATGTTTTCTCTATCCCCCTGCTTTCTTTTGCTGTGCCTTTATTTTCGTTAATTTTTAGTTGTAAAAAAAGTTCAGCTATGAGCAGTCAGCAAAGAAGTCACTGAGGCCTATGTATGAGATTGCCATCTGTGACTGAGATGGAGGAACATCAGCTTGTGATGCAGTGATAGTACCAGGATGGCTCATAAAGATAGAAGATGAAATAAAAAGTCATAGCTATTTGTGCTGGAATGTAGAGGCAGGGCTTGGATGTTGAGGCCATCTCTGAAATGGCTGTCCAGGCTCTGAGAGAGAATAGTCCCTATGTTAACCATCAGGTGCAATGAGAACAATCTCTCAAAATATTGGACAATTTACATTAAGGCTGTTGTGAAAGTTCTTTGAAGGAACAATAAATTATCACAGACACAGGTTAATTGATTTATTGGTGTCATTAATTAATGTTCTAGAAAAAATCTGTAAGGTTGCGAGGTAAACTGATATTTGTTTTCAGCTCACTACGTCTTCAAAGCCTGAATGTGTACTTGTTACCATCCATGAAGATCCTGATGCACCAGCCCCAGAAGTTTCTTCTCCCTCTCTCCTTATTCCTATGCATATGGCAATGTGTCTGAGGTAAGAAAATTCAAGATTTGAAGGTGCCAAATGTTGCTGAAAACCTGGTGAAGACCACAGCAGTGGCAGTTGATCATGGACTTTTCTAGCCATGGGCTGCTGATCCAAATAGGCTCCTTGGGAGAGGTTGATCTTCTGCAGATTACATACAACAGGTGAGGTCTATTGTACCTCATTTACTACTAGGAAGAGCGGAAAGAGAAATGAGATGTGTATATCAAAGCCAAGCCATAGCTTTTACTAAACACAGGTTGTAACACAATGCCCAAATAGGAACCTGAGCACGGGAAAGTATGAGGAATTTATAGTAAAACTTTTAGGCATTAAAAAATTAAAGGTGGGGAGAAAAGGAGAAATTTTGAATGACTTGGGGAAATCAGATTTGGCTCTGACAAATTTGTACTCTTCCACTTCCATGTGCACTAACTGGAAGACAAAATCTGCCTCACTGTCAGGGCAGATGTGATGGACCCCCAAATCCGCTCAGGTGGAGATAGGTCTGCCTCTGTCTTTTCCTAGCAGAGAGATTTCAAGAACGATCAGAGTGCTTTAAATATATAAAAAAATCTTTTTTTTTCTAAAATTCGTAGTTATCTAGTTACCTTCTAAATCAAAAATAAAAACAAAACAAAACAAATCCTCAAAGAGATGAGGTGCGATGGAACAACAACAAAAAGTTTTCTGAGCATCTCTTCCTCTCTTTCCATGCAGGTCCCTATTGGCTTGCAGGGCTTTCTTTGCTTAATTTGGAGTTTCTGAGCTCCAGCAAACTGTGCAGCTCTCTCTCATTCCTGGGCAGGTTTATTTGCTCTTCTCCTCTGAGGCCAGGCTGTCGGCTCCTCATGCTTTGCTACAGCTTCTCTCCTTGAGCTATAGGCTCTCGCAACTGTAATTTTTCTCTTTCATGTCCCTTGCCATGCAACGTTCAGGGCAGTCGGCTCCTATGCACCAGCCCTTGTGCTGCCTCCATGCTCATGGGGCCACTTGCTCTCTCCTTTATCAGCTTCCAAATAAAATGGAAAAACAAATCAAAACTGCAGCCCAGAAGAGTAGGTACAAGGAAATAGAGTGAGCTAAAGCTAGTAAGGTGTTATAGACAAAAAAAAAAAAAAGAAAAAAAAAGGAGATAAAAATGAGAAAATATATATATATATATATATTAAATGTCAGGAGAAAGAGGTGGAAAGGAAAGGGAGAGAAAATCCATAAAACAGAATAGAAAGGCAAATATAGAGAAAGTTGTGGTGCACTAGCTGTTGTGAGATCAGACAGTTTACAATTTGTGTGCTCTGCACACAGAACTTTTAAAGAGCTTATCGTAGCAATGTAACATGCAGGTTGTATATTAAAAATTAATAGTAGTGACTCATCTTCTGACAAATTATTAAATAAAACATTAGGAATTGTTGGAGTTTAATAGGCAGAGTGCCACTTCAAACCCCCCGCATGCTAAACCCCGTCACCTTAGTGTGGGCATCCCCTGTGCCCACACATTGGTGCAAACGCCTATCCTTTTTAGAATCATAGAATTCTTTGACTTGGAAGGGACCTCTAAAGGTTACCTGGTCCAATTCACCTGGAATGAACAGGGACATCTACAGCTAGATCAGGTTGCTCAGAGCCCCGTCCAGATTTACCTTGAATGTCTCCAGGGACGGGGCATTCACCACCTCTCTGGGCAACATGTTCCAGTGTTTCACTATCCTTATTGTAAAAAAAATTATATCCAATCTAAATCTCTCCTTTTTTAGTTTAAAACCATTTTCCCTTGTGCTATCATCACAGACCCTGCTAAAGAGTCTGTCCCTGTCCTTACTTCCTTCTTCCTTCTTGCCCCCTCTACAGGCTGGAGGCTCTGCTTCTGTATAGGTTGTTTGCATGTGTATATGCACACATATATTTATGCATATGCAAATGTGTAAAAGTTATACATGTCATTTATTCATATATATATAAAAATGTGCACAGATAAGTGTCAGTGAATGTATTAATTGTATTAAATGTAAGAACAGATCTCTTCACAGAAACATATGCTTATTTTTTTTCAGGTGAGCCTCCACAGCAGTGATTCCTACCTGGGAGGAGCTGGCAGCCCAGGGAAGAGCTTGCCCATATTCTCACCGTGTCCCAATGGTTTCCAATGTGCTGTCCTACAGTCACCTGGCAGCCAGGTAAACACTTGTGCGTCCTTTCTGGATATTGATCACTGGCCATATTAGATGCATTTTAATGCATATCAAATGCGTGTTGTTCATGGTTAGGGTGAAAAGCTCTCTTGATGGCATTCTGACACCTGATTCTCAAGAACCTCGGTGACATAAGGGATCTGAGCCACTAAAGCGTTGTGCAGCACTTAAAATACTACAGAGGATACTGCCACAGTCTGAGTAATGTCCATTTTAATGAAAAAAGTTGATTTCACAAATAACAACTTTTCTAGGGTATTATACAGTTTCTGGTGATGTGCTTAAAGTTTGATATTCCAGCATCAATGGGCATGTGCATGGGCAGCCAAGGGCCAGTGTTTGGGTAGGAATGGGACCCAGCCTGTGGGTCGGTGTGGATATAGCCAATGTTAAAGCTGAGTCTACGCTGAGGACTAGAATGGACAGAATCCAGTGCATTTCCTGTGGGAAACGTGGCATGCATTAATTATGAAGTAGTGTCATGCTGAAGAGCCGTATAACAAAAATAACAGCATCATACAATTTAGGAAATTTCACAAGTGGATTAATTATCACGTCATATTGTGGATGATAGCAAATATATGGCTGGTTAATTTTGGCATAATACAAAGTAAATGTAGACATTAATAAATAGTTATGCATTTCTGCCAAAGCTTTGATGTTAATTGTACATTATGAGTTCTATAATATATGAGCTGTTTTTCTATTAAATGAACATATTGCACAAAGTATTTATTATGTTTTCTCTCTGCCTACAAAAAGAATAAATTGCAATAGCTCACGAAAGTATTTTCATTTTTAAGTAATGATGGAAGCAATGGTCTATGCTATGAATACATTTTCAAAATTATACTTAATAGTTGTTCCTGTATGGTTTCTAAGTACTTCTTGAACTTTCAAATCTTCTTGGGAGAACCATGTTCAAAATAATATTTAGCATAGAGAAAAACACTAAATATTTCATGATATAATTAAATCTTATTAATGTAATTGTCTCTATAGTTTAGATTAAAAATTTACGAGTGCTCTTTTCAATAGAAATTATAATTTCTTAAGAATTGCCATTAGATGTTTTGAGATTAATCCTCGGCTCTGGGAATCGTTGGAACTATTATCATGATTTGATGTTAAATCTGATGTTGAAGTTTGCTTTGCTCTTATTTTTCTCTTTTAGCCCTGCCAGAGTGTCTTTGTCATGGAGTTAGTACTCATGCAACTAATGTACAAAACATTAAATACTCACTTTAGCAGTTGCAGATCTAGACTCTGGCATTTAATATTTTCCGTTTTTAGCATTCTGATTATTGCTTTTCTTGAGCAGATATTTTAAGAACTGAGTATTTCATTTCTTACTTTTTTAAACGGTGCTATGTTCAAGGCATGTACAGAACTATATGCTATTTTAATTTTAATACGTATCTCTCCACACAATCAATAATGTTTTTACAACCTGAACAATCCCATGCAATTCCATGCTGCTGTTCACTCATAACACCAAAGAAATTGTGTGGTAGTCTTTGGATACAGAGGAATAGCATGTAGAAGTAGAGAATGCAATCCCTTCACTCCCTCAAGCCCCCTGCCCCAATTATCTCTTCTGCTTCAGTCAGAACCAGTGACTGGTTTAGTTCTTTTCTGGTCTGACATTTCTGTAGGTAAAGAGACTGTATGTTTATCATTCTTTGCCATTAAAAATTTCGTATTATTGGATGGAAAAAAAAAATCCCTTTAAGGAGTTTGAAGAGAACATATTTCTGTCTTTCTCTAATTTCTAAGACCTTTTTAATGAAAATGAAATCCTTATGAAGTTGCCCTGAATCCATCAAATATTCATCCAAATGACTCTGTTTATTGACATCTCCACATTAGCATATTGGTCTGCTAAAATTCCTGTAACCATCCATCTGCCTAGTGGCTCCACATCTAAGCAGACTTTTACTTAGCTGCTAGTACCATTAAAATCAACTTTCTCCCTTGAACTTGCTTTCATTTAAACCACCGCTAGTGTAGAAAGGAGCTCATTTAGTGATGCTTTTTCACCTTTTAGGTTAACTCTGAATGCATCATTAACAGAAAGATGTTGACTAATTTGGAGGGAGTTTAGAGAAAAGCTATAAAAATAGTTAGTGGGTCAGGAAAGCATGCACTGTGCAGAAAGATAAAATGAACTGTCCATGTCTAGACTGGCTAGAAAGCATGATCAGAAATTTTTAAAAGAGATAAACATGAGTAGTGGAAGAATTCAGTGTGTTAAGATGATAATGAATAACTGACAGAAGTTACATGTGGACAAAGTAGAAAACCCCTCTTTGGATGTTCATGATGGCAATGTGAAGAGGGTCATGACAGCACAGCGCGAGGGCCGGACTAGAGGATTGCAGGAGCTCTTGCGCTGCATGCATGTATGTGTTTTATTACTTACACAGGGGGAAATGCCACCAAAAAGAAAGAGAAAAAATGTAAATATGAAAAGGAGAAAATTGCCATTTTCTTGTAGCCTCATGTTTTCTGGTGGGCCACATATTGATCTGTGGAAGTCTTCTTTTGAACAGCTAGGGCACTTGGCATACAGGACATTAAAAAATCACAAAACAGTAATAAAAAATAGGGAACAATCTGGCTTTGCTAGAGATTTTTGACCCAATTTCCCACAGTGGGGCAATTCTAATAGTACATACTACTGCCTGCCAGCATGACTCGATCAGAGGGACGCTGGGTGGTCTGAGAGAGTATCCACTTGCAATTTGTTGCTTGTTTTACTTTGATTTGACTCACAGCTGTGCAAGCTAGGGATTCTGAATTTACAATTTCAGTGTCATTGCAGAATATACAACTTATTCCTTCACATCACATAGGCTTTAGGTTGTATCCACCCTGCTTCATCTGCCCTTCATCTGCATAGAGTGCAGGTTACAAATTAGGGCCAAAACTATGTGGTTGAATGCTGTGCAGGAATTTGCACAGTCACAGAATAGTATTTAATTTGTGGATAGACTTCATGAACATTGTATGATGGAATTTAAAAAAGAAATTATGTTGTGAAGAATTCAAATGAAATATCTCCTTCGGAGAGTAAACTCATTTGTATTTCAAAATTTAATTATAAAATGGCCTCAGGAAACTCAGTGCTCTGTCTGGTCAGCAGTATTGGCAATATCTTTGCACAATATCATGGTTAGGTTTAATTTCCAAAGAGGAAACTTATTAAGAGGAATGTGAAAACCACTATAAATGTAAACATTTCATAAGCCAACTGACAACCACACTAGAAATATTAAATTAGCATAGAAAATATAATCCCGTTTGCCTGCAAATTGTGATGTGCTCAGAGAGAAAAATGTTACCTGACTGTATCACAGGATCCAGTGATTAGGAACTGAATGAGACCTAAAGACCATACATTCCAGTAATCTGTCTCTGTCAGTGGTAAGATGCTTTAAAAAAATTTATGAAGTTCATTTCCTAAGCTTGGAACACAAAGATGCATAATGCGTCCCAGACTCACTCTGATATGTGAAACGTGAACGTTTAAACTTCTTTCCATTTTTTTGGAGTTATTAATTATGTCTCTAGATACCTTGGATGGCCATAAGATTATCCAGTCCCTTTCAAAACTCTTCTCCTGTGGCAAATTTAATCTACAAATCAGGCTATAATGTAGGGAACATGCCTGCAAAGGGATTAAATTCTTGTTTAACTTCAAGTAAGGGTATAGTCAAATGCATTTAAACAGTTCTGATCATTTGCTTTGTTTCTCTGTAAGTTTGTACAACATGAACTAGTGTACCAAACTTATAATCTTTAAAAACAAACAAGCAAGGAGAGGAGACACCATTGTCCTGTACTTAAAGCCATGGAAATCGGACATCCTTTTCTCATTGCCCCATGGAAAGGAGTACAAGAGAGGAGCTTGCTGCACTGACTGTATGGTGGATCCAGAGAGTAAATTATAGCAGTTATGTGTTGCAGACATTGATGCAACATGTACTGTCAGGATTAATACTCCATTCTCCAATATTTAACACGAAAGAGGAAGGAAGCTGCTGAGTCAGATCTGACCATGGTGTCCAGATGTCCCAGGCACCTTTGTTCAGGGGATGTTGGAATGTAGTGAAGTAGCTTTGTCCATTCCAGTAACTATCTTTGTGTCTATCTGTAGTTTATTGGTTTTTTTTTCCCTGGGTCCACTGACCTGGATCCAATTTCTATTCCCAAGAAATTTTCTGTACTAATTGTAGTGGATTTTGCTGCAAATCCATAATACACTTCATTGTATTCCAGCAGGTGTTGCAAGTGACATTTGATCCAAAGGCCAAAGCATCTCTTATTAAACAGCAGAAAGGAGCATATACTTTCAAGGGAGTGATGTGTGCCGAGTAGAAAGCATAATGTAATATCCTCTTCTGCTAGCTAGATTGACTCTGCTGTGAGACAGCAACCTCTAGATTGCTTGTTGTGCTTAAAAAAATGGTGAAGCATGAGTTTAGCTTGAGGGAAATGCTGATGCAAAGGATAGTCTAGAAGAAAAATGATAGGTAGAAAATGCAATTTATCTTGACCTTACATCCTAATAGTAACCAAAAAAAAAAAAAGAAAAAAAAAAAGAAAAAAAAGAAAAAGAAAAAAAGAAAAAACTTCAAAATTACACCTACCAGAACAAAAGTTTTTTAAAAAAGGAAAGACCTAGTAAGCTGCAGTAAGTGGCTCCTTATGTTTTATGTTCTAAGAATTGCAAAAATAGTGAAAATTCAGAAGTAAGTTTTTTATTGTGTTATAAATTATTGACATGTCAATATTTTCATGAACAATTACAGTTTGGATGTTACACAATAACTTTTTCTAATAGCATTTTTTTCAAATCTTAATTTGGAAAAAAAGCACTTTGGAGTGAAAGTCCACAGCATGATAAAAAGAGATTTACCAAAAATTACTGAAAATTAGGCTGTCTTCCTGTGCTATAGCAAAGTTCAGTGATATCCAATGGATGAACAAGCCATGTCAAAGGTAAAAAATGTTATTTCACTCTTAAAAACCCAAAGTATTATCACTTACAAAAGTGTGAAGGTAAGGCATGTTTATTGTTTCCAGTGCTTGTAGTTCCCTGCATTCAACAACATGTATTACCATAGTTTTATATAAAGTGCAATGCAAACGTGTTCTCGCAAGCAACTTTAAGCAAATATGTTAAAAGCTGCTTGATATTTCTTGGCTGGAAAGCAACACGAATATGCTGAAAACATTTGATCTACATCGGTATAAAATCAATCTGTAATTGCGTGAATCACAAAATAACATCCTCCATCTCAGCACCTGATCCGCTCCTATCCTTATCCCTATCTCTTTGCCGTTCAGATAACACCAGCAATTTCAGAGCCCCAATTAGTGAATTTACTGACAGCTCATGGTAAGAGGAGGAATACAAGCACTGTTCTGTTACTCTTAGCAGACTGAGCTTGACGGTGCTGATATCTAAACATGCCCTGTAGTTTCCCTGAGCGCTTCAGAAATGAAACATCTAGTGCATAATTTTATTTCATCTTTACATCCGAAATGCTTTACAAGAGATCATGTCATCTTTGATTGATATGTATCCAAATGTATTAAGCCAAAAGCATTTCATGACAAGAAAAAAAAATATATCCTATTTCTCTGAAAGTGGTGAGGGATTTAGATTGTCTACTCACAGAATGGCATGTTCTACCTCTAAATGGAAAAGCTTGACTTCAGAGCTCTGCTTGAATTAACTGGTGTGTCTGAGAAACAGAAAGTGGGGAGGAACTGAGCGCTGCCATGCCATGACCAGAGCACTCCCACTATCTGTCAAATATCGTATTATTATAATAAATTTTAAAAATTAAATGTGGTATTATGAGCTGACATATTTCCCCACCACCACCCAGGGAAGATGTTTTTACACAGGCACTTCTATGTTGCAATACTGTAAATATAAATATCTTAATTAGATTGTAGAATCATAGAATGATTTATGTAGGAACGGACCTTAGAGATCATCTTGTTCCAGCCCCCCTGCTATGGGCAAGGACATCCCCCACTAGACCAGGTAAGATGAGAATAGTTCATTAGCGTTGTCCAAAGATTACTAGTATATGCTTTAGAAACAGAATGATTAAGACTGGAGTGAAAAGTCCATTAGAAGACAGACATTCAAAATCCGTTCTTCAAATGTCATGCCCTGTACTGTGAAGGTGGGTTGGAGAAAGTGTCCGGCTTCTTTATGAGCACATTTTCCAGAAATCTTCCGTCCTGAGCACTGCTGTTCCCGAAGTAATTTAGCTAAAGAGTTAAAAACTAAGTATAGTGTCATGTGGGCAACAGTTAGCGCGACTAATATTCTTAATAAGGATATTGTGACTTTTTGGCAAATCTAAACCAAAATATTAATGAACCCAACTGATTTTCAAAACTAAATGTAGTTCACGTTAAATTTTAAAGCTTTAAATTACATGAAGAGCTTTGCAAGTCCTAGTTCAATCGACAGTAATTGCAATTTGCCTTCAGCTACAGTGTCTGTATGTTATTTTTCCCTGTTGGTGTGGGAGATAACAAATGTGTGAATGACATTTCAGCCTGGTAATTGGGCCATTTATAGTTCCTTGTTAGTTCTTGCTGGATAAGGGCTGTGGTGCTGATTTTACACAAGGATCAAGCACCTCATTAAAACCACAGTGCTGAAAGCATGCCTGCAATACCTGACTGCAAGACAAGTGTTGCTGTGTAATACGTGAAAAATAAATGACTTTGTGCTTCCCATTATCATAAAAAGATGGCACTTCTGACAACTAAGACAATCTTCTGTATTGACCTCTCATTTAGGAAAGGCTTTGCTGGTTCAAGTAAGGGTTACTCCTTCTTGTCCCAGCTTTGTTTTCTTGGGAGCTGAGTCATCGTGGCTCAGCCCTATGCTGGCCCTGCTCCTTGCTATTTGCTGGGGACGAGCACAGAGCAATGAGATGGAAGCCATCAGTAGGTTCTCTGGGCAAAGACCTAACTGCAGCTAGATCAGCCCAGGTTGTTTTCTTCCTCATCTTTTTGGATTCTTTCCCCTCCAAAGTCTGTGGATAAGGTCTGGATGCCAGTTTACAGGGATATATTTTCTGTCAGTGGCTGTGCCAGAGACAGTGATGGTTAGAGGATTCTCCAGCATAGGTGGTAGGAATTAACTGTGAAGTCGTTGTGGGAAGAAGACCAATTGCCTTCAGTAGAGGAAGAAAGAAAACAACAGATATTTTCAGGCACAAAGCTTTTACCAGGGGCACAAACTCACTGTTCTTTCAGCTACTTTAATAAAAGGTATTACATCTCCCCCTACACACCTTGTTTCTATTATGCTGTAAGACCATCACAATGCTACTATCATAATATTAGCAGGAAAATGTTAGCAGTATCTATTCAGCTGCAAGCAATTCCCTGATACCATCAGGGATATGACTTTTTTATTCGGATATATAAAAGCAAGATGTTCAAGATATAAATATATATATATATATATATATATTTTGGAGAAAAAGAAATTCCCACCCAACTATTGACTGAAGGTTTGTAGGTAGTTTTATGCTTGGTTTTGGCTGCATTGTTTCACTGCGGCTGCTGCTACTGAAATTTTTCAGTAGCAAAATGGGAGGAATTCAGTGAACGTGTAGGAGAAAAAGTCTGTCTAGACTTGTTGAGATTGTCACTTAGGAGAAAAAGCTATGAGAAATACGTTGCATTTAGCACTATGTTAACAATGACTTCGAACTCTTTTTATTATTAAATTCACAGTGTTCACAGTGTTCAAAAGTGAGTGTGAAATGTGCCTGACTTCTCTAATGGGTTTTGGAATCAGAAAAATATGTAAATGCCTGAAGATCTTTCCAGCGATGTTGTCATCATCCATCTGCATTACATTTTTGCCTTAAACTAGAACATTCTATCATGGTGAGTAGGATGCTTGAAGGGGAATTTTCTATTGCATTTTTATTGATTATTAATGAAATCACAGTGCTCTCAGTATGTTAAAACAGCAGCCCTGAAATAAGGCTAGGTAGTGATAATTGTTTGTCTAAAATCATAAATATAACAAGAAAGTGAGCTTTCTGGGTTTTTTTTTTTGGTTTGTGAAAATCGAGTAACAATCACTGCTTGATTTGCTGGGAATTTGGAGAAGTATTTCAAGCTTCTGAGGAGAATCAAACATATTTCAAATTTCTTGATTTTCCAGGCATTTGGTCAGGAGGAGTGGCTGAAAAATCCCAACAGATAATGAAAAATGCAGGTACACTGAAGATTCTTAATAAAGATACTGTAGAAAGACATTATTGGGCTTAGTAGCTATGAAAGCAGAGAACAAATGATTGTAAAGAAGTCCTACATATATTTTTAACTGTTTTTCAAAGGGCTGCATAGCCAATAAATTTGCCAAATGAACCACAAAAGCAGCATATTGACAGAAGAAATACACAACTAGGTTGTGAATGCACAAGGGGACACAGTCCCTACAGCTGTCCTCCCACATGTTCTCAGAGTTGAAGAACATCCTCTGCAGCTATGCCAAAGGATGTTGTGTGCAATGGATGCCTTGATCTGTGCATATTTTATTAACAAACCTTCATGTGCAGATTTCCTGCTATTAACATGAGTTTCTCTGCTGTCACACTCCAAGCAGCATATGGTGTCCTGGACTGGGAAAAGCCCCTGGTTTGCATCAGACTCAGCTTGAAACCACATCTGTGGGTTCATCCCATGAATGCATAAAGCAGATGTGCTCCACACAGTCCCTTCCGTGGCTGCGGTGCCGGTTCCTAGCAGAGACAAATCCCCTGGTACAGGCCAGAATGCAAAGCTTGAGATGCTTACAGTGATTTCCTTATGAATTCTGAAATGGTACACACGGCTATTTCACTAGTTTGATTAACTCATGACAGTAGACATGCCACTGCATTGGAACAATGTACAAGTAGATGTGTTAGCTCTCATCCTAATGTTTGCTGCGTCACAAATTTGGGAATGTGCCTTAGTCACACACCTTTATTTACCTTGTCTTAGAATAAGCTATCTATTCACATCAGTATTTTCTTTCAACAGAAAAGAAAGAAGAAAGAAAGCAGACATTACAACAATTAGCACCTCTTTTATAAAAACCTTAATACTGAGCTTTTGGCAGATTTCAAACTTGCTAGTGGATCTGTGCTTGACCAGCTGTGAGTCCGTAGAGAGAAAAGGCCAAACTGTCTTATGCCCCAGATTGTCTTGTCACGATGTCATAGGGAAAATTGATGTTTATGAAGGTATAGAATAACTTTGTGTAAAGGTGCAAGAATGATGCTTGATATAATAAACCACTTTAGAAATGGTCAAAATTAAATGTTCAATTAAGGCCTGTGGGATCAAAGAAAACGATTAGTTAAATTATTCAAAAGTTATTGGAGGAAGTGTTTTGGAACAGCCAAATAGTTTAAAATTAACAATTTTGAATTGCAAATGGCATAGCATTGTTTCTTTACATTTATCAAGATTAACTGACAGCTCCTTTCGGCTGCATAATCCTAACACAGCAGAGCAGAATTGTATGGTAGAGAAGCTGGTGATATTTTGTCTTACATTATCATCTAATTATTCCATAAAAGAATTAGAAGGCATGGTTGAATGCAATTCTTTGGCAGAGTTGGAGCTTGTGCTTGCCTGGCTTTGCCGCACATCTGACAGCATGGGACCACACCTCTGCCAGGCAGTGGTTGATGAAAATCCTCATTCCCTTCATTTTTGCAGTTTTCCCAGTATTTCCTTGGAATTACCATGCCAGCAGAATCAGACAATGACTAGTTAATATGCTGCAACGTGTGCTGCTGGGTTATAATTTTTGAGTTTTGTTGCTGTATGTCCTTTCTTTGAGCAGAAATATCTCTACAGTGCAGAAGTTTCCATTTTACTTTTTCTTGCAGGACATTTCCTTAGCTACACCTTTAAGTTCCTGAGGGTTTGAAAAGGAGCTGAAATGCTGTTTCAGGTCAGTACATTCTTATTTGAACAAAGGAAGATTTCCAGCTTTAAGAATGTCTTCTTAAATTCAGTTCTCACAAAGGCTATGTGTGGAGTGATCACCAAAGCAGGTATTGTCTCTTTTTAAGTATCTTTGTAGGGATATTTCTTTCTAGTTTTGGCAAGGAAATTGCTTAAGAGTTGCCAGATAATGACTGCCTACAGAATATTAATGTTTTTAGCTCCTTGACTCAATAATCAGTCAAAGGAGAGTGTCAAAATGACACAAAAATATAATTTCCACAGCTATCATTTTAAAAAGTTTTATAATTTTGATGGCAGAAAATATAACACATCTGAAAATAGGAACATCAGAAGAATGTATCATTTGGAGGCTGTTAAGGAATATATTTAAGTTTCCACCTTTAAGCAGGCAGATGGATTTAGCCATAAGAAACTTTTTCTACAAAGTATTTCTCAGCTGTAAATGTTCTTAACATTTGAAGAATTAAGAATTTAGAGTTCTTATGAAAAGGATTAATTTTACTAAGAATTTTTTAAGCCCACAAAAGGCTTCTAGAAATGAGATTTTTTCCTGCAAATGGGGATGAGGAAAAGGCATGGATGTACCAGTCCGGGGGTTGCTGCTGGAGCAGGAAGGACATCTCGAGCTCCCTGTCACAGGTTGCTGGTGGTCATGACATGGTGGTAAGGCCAGGGTAGTTGCAAAAGGCAACCCAGATAAAACTCCCGGAGTCTGCTTTTTCATGTTGTACAGTAGAAGAATTAAGTATTTAAATCAGAGATGTACCTCAATATGCATCTGCTCTTCTTGCAGACAGCAAGAAGATGGGATACTTCATTGAGTTTTACACTCTAAAAGAGCTTAAGCAGGAGATTTTTCGTATATGTGTTTTTTTGCATGTTTTGGTTTGTTTGCATTTTTTTTTCCCCTTGAAGTTTTCACCATTCCCATGCAGAAGAACAAATCTGTCAAGTGAAGAAGGATTTTATAGATCCAGTTTACATGCAGACCAATCACAAACACCGTGTGCCCTCCTCATCTCACGGACTGAAATAAAAGAAAAACAGTCTCCAAGGCCATAAACAGGTCTTTTTCTCATTTTGTATTTTTAGATGATATTGTTCTCCTGTGTATCTCCTGTCAGCTGTCATGGACATCATTATCATCTTTTCCCATCTCCTTTCCCTCAAAAACACTTCCTAGAATTTCTTGCTGACTACGTGCATCCTATGTTAGAAGTCTGAGACTGACTGAAGATGACTGTCCAGGTCAGTCTGGTCTTCTCCCATCTTTCCTGCCCTCTTCTTTCCGTCTTCTGGTTCTGGGTGAGACCAATCACCCTTGGATCTCTTCTAATCTCTTCCTGTCCCAGATGCCCCAGCCCAGGGCACTTTTTGTGCCCCTCCAAGGTAAAGAGGAGAGAAAGCAGAAGGAAAGGGAGGAGCTGAAAGCCCATCTCACACTGCAAGGAGACAGATGAAGATCCCTCCCCCTTGTATCACTTTAACAGTTATCATTTTTAGAGGTCACCTTGAGCTTTGTTTGGATAATTGTGAATCTTTTCAGAGAGTGAGCTGGATTTTTTTCATACAAACAGTTAATAACTTATGGCTTTGCTGTGTTTGCACATTCTTTTATAATTTGGTGTTTATTAAGTTACTATTAAATGTAATATTCCAAGGGTATCATGTTGCAATATTTGTTTTGCATTTATATTGCATATAATGCTTCTTCTAATAGAAATGTTTCAAAGATATATAGAGAGTTAAATATGCCTACAGATAATTACAATCTCTTGGGGTGTTTGTTAAAGGTAGTCGTCATTTAATTTAAGTACTTAGGATATATTTTCTAAAGAAAAACAAGATTATATAATTGATAAAAGGGATATATATATTTGTGCATTGTGTATATTTGCCAGTATCTTTCAGGAATAGCCTTTGAACTCAAGTAGTTATTACAATAAAATATAAAAAATGGTACTACAGATGTTGTCTGATTCATATGGATGGCAATTTAATAAGTAGCAACTCTACCAAACTATAGTTCTCTATGAACCAAATCCTTCAGACTCCTTTGAAAATTTCTAGCCTTAAAACTTAGAATGAGTTTTTGTCAGAGCAAAGTTAATGCTTCATCTCTCCTAGGTTATTAAGTTTTAGTCTTACACTACCAGTAAGAACAGTGATATGTACATAGAGAGGGCAATTGACTGTCTCTAAAGGTTAACTGTCTTCTGGCTGAAAATGAGTACAATTACTCACCAAAAAGCAAATGACTAAAACCTTCATCTGAGGAATTTTCAAATGCAACCAGAATGGACACTGTGCAACTCACAGAGGGTGGAATTTGTAGGAAGAAATAAAAAAGCATCTAAAGAAATGAAAGACTAAAGTGATTCATGATACTGTTCCTAAACCAATGCAGATTATTTTGGCTTTGGGAAGAGAGTACACCATTTAGAGTCCTTTCTGAACTTGTTGCCTCAAAGCTGTATTATTTTGTTTAGTTGTGTGGAGAACAAAGGGAAGGACATAGGTCACTGCATGGATCAGTTCATCCCTGCTTGCAATGCCATGAGAAAACATTATTTATCATATTGAACAAAGCATTGAGTGTAGTTATTTTTGGGCAAAATCTGCCTGTGTTAAAATCATTTAAAACTTTAAGATTTAATTCCATGAAAATAGGATCAGATCAGGACTCTGCAGGTGTAAGAGATATAGAAGCTCTGCTGGCTAGCCCTGCTGAGCTGCAAGCTTTTGGGTGCTGGAAATGGCACTGCAGAAAACTGCAACCACACTCCCACCTCGCCAGAAGCATTGAAAACTGAGTGATCTTAAACCACTGAAAGAAAATACAAAGGAAGTGGAAAAGTTAGTAGTGCACTGTTGAGATAATTCTAATGTGATTTTTTTTCTCTCTCTCTCTCTCTTCCTGTTAAAGAAGAGCTCAGCATTTCATCTCGCTCCAACAGGCCAGCCCAAGTCCATGCGAACACCAGTGTGGATAATTTCAGATATGGATGTTTTCTGTCTCTCCAGGATGAGCAAGAAATGAGAAGAGAAGGAAAGTCTGAACAGCACATCACAGAAACACAATAGAAATACAACGTAATTTGGACAGTTAAAAGTACTTAATTCCACCTAATGTGGTAAGTTCTGTATCATTTTCAAGTTACAATATTTTTTTTGTTTCTAGGTCATTTTTTAAACGGGAAAAAACATAGAGTCTTGTCCAAACAAAACTCTTTCTAAAGAGTTGAAGTACCTTCAAATAGATCCCTTTTCCAGTTGCTATGAAGCAGTGTGGAAAATCAAACCTCTGAGGGCAGGTGGGCAGTGGGGTGGCAGTAGAGTGGAACCTTCTTTCCACCTGTGATCACTAACTGCGTGCAAGTTTTTCTGGTGATGCAATGCAACAAGTTCATGTGTGCTCTGTAGAAATGCTGACCACTTGCAGATGCACATGAACTCAATAGGAGAGGTGCACTGCACGTGCCCCATGTAAAATAATGCTGAACACTTGAAAAGATTTAAATCCCAGAGGTCCCAGACTGGACATCCAAAATTAGCAAACTATTCTTCATCTGTTTGTACTTCAGCTTCCTGTAACAAAATTAGTAGGCTACTGTCCTGTCATTATGGTGCTGATGTGAAGATCAGTGGTCATTCTATGCAAAACTGGGGAAATAATGAATGTGGCCAGAAAGTTGGCAAGGGGATTAGCAGCTCTGTCCTCAATACAATGTTTAAACAGTGCTGGTAAATATGATACAACCACACAATTAACAGTGGTGCTGAAATAAAATATTGACTAGTTGTGCTCATTAAAGGAGCCCTGGTTGACCTGTGCACCAAATGAGTCAGGGGTCCTGTGGAAATACTAGCATGTCACTGTGTAATTACAGAGCACATCAATACAGTGCATGAGAGAGCAAAAGAGAAGGTTGCCCAGACAACCTGACTTATGAACGCTTGACTTTGCAATATTAATAACAAATGTTAATAAATTATTAACATTTATATTTTGTGTGTGGTGGGTATGAAATGTAACAGAAAGCTTATCTAACCTTCGCGTCAAGTATGGTTTGGCAAGACACAAGCCTAATTCAGTAGCTAAGACACATGCAAGTAGCATTCAGCCAGGCTTTCCTGGGACCCTGAATTACCTCTTCCGAGTTGCTGCTGGGGACAGTGTTTTTCCAAAACAAGCTGAGAGGTTTAAACTAAAACAACTTTGCTGGTGAGAAAGAAAACTCAGAGAAAGAGAACTCAGAGAAACCATAAGTTTGGAAAAAAATCTGAATAAGAAATTGATAGCAAATAAACCTCAGGGACTTGGTTTCCGTTTCTGAACACTGAGTTCCTCCTAGACAGGGACTGTGACAGCAGCCATGCTGCCACCCACTGCTTGCTCACTGATGGCCCTGCATGATCTGAATGTTGTGCCCTTTGGAAGTTACTGCCCTTGGTTCGCTTGTTTTTGAACTAGCTACTGAAATTGCTGGTAACTGCTCATAGAAAGTCAAGAAAATGGAATGGTAATACCATTAAAAAACATTAAAAATAATACTAAAAAACAGAAGATTGTGTTGGGATGCAGGGGAACAGTAGTGTAAGTGACTTCATCTTGTGAAAGCTTGCTGGCATGCTCTGGCTTGTTGTTCAGAAAAGCCTTTTGCAGGGCTAAACTATTCCCTCAGCTTGAAAACAAAGTTTTTTAACAATTCTCCATGAATGTGAGTGGAACAGAAAATGAACATTGTAATGACACAGATTTCATGATTTATAAGCCAGATAAGTGCATCACTTGCAAAGCTCCATGCACTGTCTGAGAGGATGTATCATGACAACAATGGGTAACATCAATGCTCTTGTGTAACTACTGTGCTCCAAGAGGCGAAGAACTGGTCATCCAACAGGCTAGCATGAAATTAAAAGCATCTAAGACCAGGCTTCACATAGAAACTGTGTTTTCCACTGAGCAGTAAATAACTGAGGTTAAAAATATTCTAGTGTTCCACTGGCAGCAAATAAAATTTGTTAGTTTCTCCTCTGTGAATAACACACTTTAAGTGTTACAGGAAGAGAAGGTAAAGGGTAATTCCTCTCTTAGTTTTCATATAATTTCAGAATTTTTAGAGTTGTTTTCTTAACAATAGACAGCTGGCTCCTTTGGTTTTTTTTCTGGATTTAATTAATTTCACTTACTTAGGCATAAGCCACAGCAGTTAGCTCTGGTGCATACCTGCAAGCTTCAATTCATTTCCTCCAAGACATGCACTGTCTATGTTGTCCCCAAAGCCAGCTGGAGGTATCATCTGGATGCAAAAGAATTGCAGCTGATTTGGAGCTATCCCTTTGTATCTTCTGGCTTTTAATAATAATAAAAAAAGTTTTGCCTTTTTCCTTTTCTTTTCCTTCACTTTTGATTGATCTTAACTGACCCACAGGATTTCACATGAAACACAAATTTTTTCCTAAAGCTCCTTTGAGCATATGTCATGTTGTTTCCTAAATTTGTTAACAGCTCCATCTGTTTGGCAATCTCCATTTTCAAACATCATATCATAAGATATTCAGGAACAGTAAAAGGTCATTTAGACCTCAAAGCTTTCTTCTCTCTATCTCTGACAGTTCTGTACCCAGCTATCTTACATTCTATCTGGTCTCTTGGGCAATATGTTTTAATAAGCCTCTAATGCTGAACTTAATTATCTGAATCTGAAAATCCAAGCTTCTAAGCATCCTTTTCCTTCTTTGCTTTGGAGAGCCTTTAAAATACAGTGAAGTATATAATTTTCTTAATTACAGTTTGTTTTCTTTTGACCATTAGCTGCATTTTAGTGATGTGTTTAGAAGCAAGTCATTATATAGTTTATGTGACCAGCATCAATTACTGCTGGGTGGTTGACATCTGCCAAGTGCTGCAGCCCAGGATTTGTGCTGATGGGACATGGCTGCCTGCTCTAGTTGGAGCTCTGCAGTGGCCGGGGTTGGAGCTACCCACTGAGAGACCTCTGTGTACAAAGGAAATCTCAGAATACAGCACATGGCCATAAAGATGGCTATAAAGCCATTCAGTTCAGTATTTCATTGCTGGTAGTGGCTGTTGTCAAGTAGCTAAGGAATGAGAGTGCACCTGTGGTTCAGCCCTCCTGCTCTTGCCCTCAGCTCAGACAGCTTGTATCCACATCTTGTGCAGATTAGCCCCAAAAGTGCATTTCTTCCCTGTGTTGCTCTAATTGCCTTTGAACCTTTCTATGACTTTAGCATCTGTAGCACCCTATAATAATCAGTTCTACAATTTAATTGTGATTGCATGAAAAAAACGCTGCCCTTTGCCAGTTCTTAAATTACATAAATTAATTTAGTGCACACTCCCAAAATCTTATGTAGTAAGAAATAGTGAATAATTGTTCCCTGTTAACTTATTCTATGTCATTCATAACTTTTCCCTGTGACATCCCACCTCAGCCATCTCTTTCCCAAACAGAATATATTCAAACCTATTTATTCTCTCCACACGTGGAGGATGCTCCCTCTACCTAATGGTCCCTATCATTCTTCTATCTGCCCTTCCTAGCACTGCCACGTATCTCGTATTGAATAACTACCAACTTGATTTCTAGTCTGAGTCATGTCAGTTGAATTGTATAGTCAACTCTACGTAATACATGTAAGAAAAATTGTTCCGAAATAATGCTTTGATGTTACTTCAAATACAACTGTAGACTAGAGATCAAACTAAAGCACTAGAGTCCCACTGTGAATACATACATTTCCATGGAGCAATACTTAGGTTTCTCTTGTAGAAGACAGTTTCACAATTGTCATTTCAAATGTGTTAAGTTTGAGACATGGAATGTCTCAGAAATGAAACCCTTTAATTTTGTATTCCTTCCATTTATATGGGCAAATAAAGTCCTTCCCCTCCCTTGCTGCTCATTCGTATGGTCTAGGCAACAGGCTAGGCAGTTGCAAAGGCAGCAAACCCCAGATCTGTGTAATCAGGAGCCTGTTACAGGACTGTCCACTGAGCAGGAAGGGGGATAAGCCCTGGGTAGCCTAGAAGTTAAATTCTGGTGAAGACTTCTGAGGATTTGCACTAATTACATTTGAAACATGGCAGCTGCTTTGCCTCAGCTGGTCCACTGGACTGGGAGACTCAAAACATTACCCAAGGTAAATGAGAAAAAATAATTTGTCAACAGAGAACTGTTAAATGTCCCATTGAGTGTTCCTTTCTTCTGTGTGTGTATTCTGCATTTAGTTGTTGAAATTTGTTTGGTTAAATCAAAGCTTTTATCTAATGCAACATCTTCAGGACAGTGCTGATGGATCAGGTTTAAGTTTTCTGATGCATTTATTCAAGATTAAAGAAAATTCAGTGATTTACTGAAGATAAGCTAGAAGTCAGTTGAGGTCTACTGAATTTGTACAACTTTGATGGAATTGACTATGATGTTTCAGTTGGCCCCAGAATAAAACATTTTTATAATGTAAGCATAGAGTTTTTCTTTGGCTTTGTTATAGTCTACAATTGTACCTTTAAAACACAAACTAGCATCTCCCCTAACCTGCCTCTGCATATTCCCAGCTAATCTGCTTTGGGGGAATGATCAAGCTTACTGTGATTATGTCAGAGGTATGATAAGCAAATTACAGGCTATGTGTTACCTCTTATTTTTACCAAATAAGAAACCTACGACTGAGTGGTAATTACCACATTATGTTTACTTTTTTGCTGCCTTAGGGGTGGTTAAATAATAAGTTGTACTTTCTTGTGAATAGTAAAAACATCCTGAACAATTTTAGTCTTTCACCTTAAGATCTATCTCATGGGAATCATTAGCCAAAGTCCTACTTTATGGTGAAGGTCTGACTGGGTAGGACATCAGCCACCAGCGCTAGCAGCAGTCTGCTGGGAAAATGACTCTGAAAATGAAAATGAGAAAGAAGATGCATTTCAGATCATCTTAGGAAACGAATGAGAAATAAACAACCCAACTGGGACTCAGTGGCATTTTCTGATTTGTGTAGGTCCTGTTCCCCTCTCGTTACCAGCATGTGTGCAAACAGTGGCCATGCATTTTGTACTGATTAGCCTGACGGTTTGAAAGATTAGCTTGGTTTGACGTGTAACAGTGAATGCAATTAGGAAAATAGGACCATATGTTGTAAGGACCTTAGCTGGATAATGAGAATGGAGAGATATGAAAAGTGTGTTCTAAAGTCTCAGTGAAGTGATACGTTTAGCAAACAGAGGCTGTCAAATCTCAACTGACTAGACAGAAGGGCTGTTACATGTAGTTATTACTGCAGAGGATTTACAGTACATGGTGAGTTAATGGCAGATAATTTCACAAAGCAAAGACAAATAAGTTAACAAAGGCAGAGTCATCAAGAGTCTACTCAAATCAAAACATTGTCATGGTCACTAATCCCATTCAGTTATAATTTACAAAGTTACAAATAACACACTTTAAAGAGAGAGCTTGCAAAATGATGGTAACTTGTAAATTGATTTGAAAATGGGGATCAAACCAATCTGAATTTTGTGTACCAATTTTTTTATGTTGGGGGAAAGTTTTTTATGTTCAAAATATGTGAGTTTTTAAAAAATTTTGACAACCATCTTTCTGTTTCTATTATTGAGAAGTACAAAAGCTGAGAAGAAACCCAAAAGCAACCTGGCCACGTATGTGTAGGAAAAGTTGTCCCAGGACTCAGTTTGCTTTCCAACATTTTTGCCCTTTCCTTTATCTATGAAACCACTATCTGTACTGCATTGTCATTTAGAACTGTGCTTCTTGTTTCTCTGTAATCAAGGATAGTAGCCATGTCTACATACCCATATACAATACGAGTTTTTTAAGATTTGCACTCTTCCCCATCCTGTATTTGTGCATTTGATTGTTCCCTACTGAACTTGAAAATTGTTTGTTTTGAATATCACCATAATACCATCATTTCATTTCACTTCATTTCATTTCATTTTTCTCCTGGATCAACTCCACAACTCATCGAGATCCTTTTGAATTTAGGTTTTCATTTTCATGTTCCAGTATGCTTGCAGGTCCGCTCTGCCTCATGCTAAGTGTAAAGTTTACTAGTCTTTGCTTGAATCATCACCTGATGAAACAGTCTTTGTGGGACACTTTGGATGGAGCAGCTGTCTTGGGAACTGTTTGCTAGATCCTCCCTTTCTGACATTCAAGCTCCGCCTGTGTTCCTGCTCAGTCTGGGCTTTCTGACAGATTTTCACCACCCACCCTAGCAAACTCATCCAAGCCATGCTAGCTTAGGAATATTTCATGGAGTTATCACAAGTCTGTTGTCCTGTTACAAAGCAAAACAGTTTTCTCTGACACAGTTCTTAATGAACTTTTTCAGCTCTTACCTATTTCTCAATTATGTTCTGGTTATTTCCAATTAGTTAATTTAATGACTTATTCCAATCTTTTTCTGCTAAAAGTGGTTAAATGGATTGGTTTGTAAATCTGTCTCTTCCGTTTGTTTAATCTGCTGGAGATTTTTGATAGTTCCCAGTCTTCCTTTCCCTCACTCATTTTCAATACATCCTAGCTGACAAACTTGAAGTCAGAAAGAGCTGCCTGTCATAAGCAATCTTGTTTTAAAGCATTGTCTGAAAGTGCACAATATATTTACAAATGTTCCTCAAAATCTTCATGCTTCATTTTCCAAAACATCAGCAAAAACCCCTCTGGGATCAGTTAAATGTACACACTGAGAGAACAGAAAAGTCAGCAGAAAATGCTGGTGTGTTACAGGATTAACCTGGTGATCTTACCAAGGGTTATTAAACATTTAAAAGAGACCTTTTCCCTACTTGGAATGATTGGACTTTTTCTCCTGTGATGCTCTCATTACTCTTACTTACAGAGAAGACTTTTTTCTAATATTTGTCCAATTAAAAAGAAAATAAAAATCTCTAATAAAATAATCACTACTTCTTGGGGCCATCAGCTCTCTCAGCTAGTCATTAATACCAAGTAAATGAGCCAGGCTTGATTGTTATTACTACAACATATTGCTAATGTAATTTAGAGCTTCCTAGAAACAGATTTCTTAAATGTATTCTAGTCCTCTTGGTCCACCTGAAAATGTGTGTATGAATTTGTATCCATAAAAATTAGAATATTATTGCAATAAAGAAATTCAAGGTGTTACTGAGAAAAAAATATTGAAAACTGCAATGGTAATGACAAATTTAATTTTAACAGTACTTTTATGTCAAAACTGGGTGCCTTTCTGGCATGCAGATGCTAGGTATAGCTTATGGAAGGTGGAGTGCATTGATCCAGATTCCCTTCTGGTCTCAACAAAAAAAAAAAAAGAAAAAGAAAAGAAAAGAAAAAAAGGAAAGAGAAGACAAGAAAATGGTCGTTAGGGAGTAGTGATCTGCGCAAGAAGAGGCTGCAGCACAGTCAGTATGAAGGGTGCAAGTATTTTGGAAGCAATTTGAAGGAAAACAAGGAAAAGCATGAATTAGTTGAGACAATGGACGACAAATGTAAAACTTTTATCTCATGGACAGAAAAGGCAAGTATTTACAAATATAGCCCAGAAAATTACCTCAGGCTGAGAGGTGAGTGGTGTGTTCTGCATTTTCCAAGCATTTTTCTTCCTTTAGGGCACAAGCTGAGGCATCAGTTTTTTCTCAGGCAGTTATTTTACCACGATGGGGGACAAGTCACATCTGACACCTGCAAATGGTATGCTGAAGCCAGATGACAACACCCAAGAGTCAATCACAGTAATGGGTTCTGCGGGACTGGCTCAACCAGTGCACAGGAATGAATGTCGTCAGGTTTTAGCTTGCCTGTTTTCTTCTCATGTCTGAAAGATGGTAAGCAGTTTCTCCTTTTCTTTCTTTTTTTTTTCTTTTTTAAGTCTAAGATGAAGTAAGTAGTAAAAATATTCATATATGACAATGAATTTGCTCAGAAATGACTGTGTTTTTGTTTGTTTGTTTTAATATTTGACATGTAGTGCAGAGTTCCAAATATTTCTGTTTTCATAGGATAATAGGAATTGGATCCTGGAAAGATAAGCATATCAGAACTTCCTTTTAATAATCACTTGAACACAGATGAAAAACTGATGTATTTGAGACCTGAGAACTTCTTTAATGTGAAATTGTAAACAGATTGGCAGCCAAGACAGGCTCCACTCTATTTAAACAATGTAAGTGAACTCAGTGAACGATGAAGGAAAAAAAAAATCAATGTGCTGTATAAATGGTAAAAAAGATGCAGCAAATCATGTGAAAATGTCTTACTTCAATTTTGTGAGTGACTGGAAAATACCTCTTTCTTCTTTGAACTTTTTTCTATGACACCAGAAAAAAGTCTAAAGAGAGAAGGATTTAAAAGATGAGCTGTGAAAAATGATAATGTATGTACTACAACTCTAGTGGAATCTGCTGTCCTTTCTTTCATGATTGTCGTCTCCTAAATGAATGTGACAGCAGTAACCCAAGATTTGGCCTGAGTTTCACAGCTGAAAGTGCTGTGTCAAGAACAAACTTCACAGTTTGTTGGCATCCCTGACCTCACATAACGTAATCCATGATTATGTTCCCAGTGACTTCACCAGCTCTCATCCTTAGATGAAAGAAGTCAGATGATTGAAAACCCCATGAAACAGTTCTGTCTCTGAATCATGATTTCCAAAGAATGAATCATGTGCAAAGACATAGTTATGGTGCCACTAAATCCATCTTGTACTGGTACTCTGCCTACGTCTGTCCCAGCCTTGAGCACATCTTTGTGACTTTTGGGAGACCCACAGGTGCCCATGGTGGGCCAGCACTACAACATGGCTGTCCAGTAGGGCTCACTAGATGCCTGTGCTGTCCAGGTGAAACACGGGGTTTATACCAGTGTAATTACCTCCAAAATCAGCAGTGCTGTGTCAACAAAGTCCAAAGATTCCCTCAAAAAGTGATTTTGCTGTTTTTTGTATTTCCTATGCCTTTGTTCTTTCATTATTTTTCCTCTCTCCAAAGTGATAGCTTTCAGGCTGTTAGGATGCATATTTGATGATGCTGGCTGATTAGTTTGAACTTCTGTTGCTGACGTTCCCATGGATGTGTGATGGAGCTGATGCATGCACTGCTCCCTCAGGCAAACAGCAAGGCTAGCTGACTACCAAGCTGCTGCATGATAAATGCAAAGTGTCAGCCAGAAAAAGTTTAGTATTACAATAGGAAGAATGTGAATGTGAGATCACATCACAGCTACCTTATCTTGAAGAAAACAGACTGACTGGTGATTAACAATCAGGAAATAAGGAAAACACCAGTTTCTGTAATAATACCCAACCGCCTGTGACTCATGATCTATGAGCAATGCACCTATTATCTTTGCTATGCTGTCTTAAATCAATACTTGTTCTATATTTTGCAGAATAAATTTTCAAAAGTGTTGCTGTAGCTAGTTCTCAATGCACACATGCATTGGTGGCTCAGAGGCTGGAGGGGAGGACCAGCAGTGCTGCAGGAGGATTCCTGCTCTGTGCCTGCCTTTAGTGAACTCCACTGCTGCACAACAAATATTGGACCCCAAACCTATTGAAGGTAAAGGAAACACTTTTATGCACTTCAGACAACTTTGTCCCAAGCCCTAACAGTGAAGATTAAATGATATAAGGCATAATGATGAAAAAGTTTCCCATAGAAGAAGGATGAGTATTAGTTAGTTGGCACATTAAATTATGTTTCATTACATTTAGTTTATTTGTTGCCTTGCTCTGAATATAAAGTTAGAACTGGTAAGTCATACTGTCTGCAGAGCCCCAGTGAAAAGAAAACACCTTAGAGAAATTTTGATTTGATGGATAGAGTAATTGCTGGATGCTTCAAGCTAATGAAGAACCCAGCACCTAGATCACAGGCGAGATGGGAGACCTTTATACAGTGCGGTCCCATCTGTAATTAGTTAGTGAGGGGGATTGTTTTCTGCCTTTCTGGTATGTACAGAGTGATTTCTGCTTCACTGATGACTGTAAACATTGTTCTAAGTACTATTTTATGATCCCTGTAGGAATAACAATGTAAACAGCATAATTATGTTCACCTTTGAGGCATATCTAGAAACTTTGTTCTTCCAGAAGAGTGATAACAGAAATGAACGCTGCTGACAAGGTAAACAGAGAGACATGGCAACCTGCTTGTTAGAGACAGCTAATGCTTGAGGGAACTATGCATTCAACAGCATTGTAAAAAAAAAAAAAGTATATATCTGTATATATTTATCTTGTGCACACGTTGAGATTTATTCATAAACGTATTACTATATGGGAAAAATATTAAAAGCACTAAATTTTATGATTTGTTTTCTTCTGGAGAAAACATGAAGACCCGCTATTAGTAAAACATATTTCTGTACATAGTTATTATGGGTATCATATATCACATGCATATCAATTTTTACCACCCTTTTATAACACTGGCAGGATTCCTCCAGTGTAGATCTACATTTGGAAGACATACACTCACTTCAAACTTTAGCGTTGTTTTGTCTAAACAGAGTGCAGCAAAGCATCCTGCTTTAGCCTCTTGGGTTGTTAGCTCTTCACAGGGAGGAAACCTCAGGAATGTTTCCTTTCCCTTGGATTCCTTGATGTAATACAAATATCGGAGACCCTGAAAGGGGGTATCATTCGAACTCGAATATGAATTTTAATATATTTTTGACTCTCCACTATTACATATAATTTGGTTTAATTGTATTTGGGCAACATTTTGCTGTTGACAGACTTTAGAGCAAATGCTCAGTGCTAAAAACACTGAGGCAATCATGATACAGTAGTTTTATAGCATTGAAGACAGTTTTGTAACAGAAGAAAAACTCCATGAAAAATGCACTTGCTTGTCTGCAGATGGAGAATATAAAGTGTGTTATTACTGTGGAACTTCTGAATGTAGTTTATGTATTTGGTTTATTTATAAATTATATTCACAGATTTAGAATGAACATCTTCAGCTTCCCACTGCAGAGAAAATTATTCTCAGCTTTTAAATCCTGCTTTTCATCAGATTAGTCTTGTTTGTAAGATAGTGTAAGGCAATAAAGGTGCATTTTCCAGCTAAACGCATTTGGGGATGGAAAACACCTAATGGTAACAATAACAGCAATACTTGGCATTACTATAGCAACTTTCATCCAAAGATCTCCAAACGCTTTCCAATAAGTAATTAATTAGGCCTCACAGCACCCTGGAGAGTTAATTACAAATTATCAAGCATAATCTCAAACCGTTTCCATTGAAACTATACTTGTACTCTTTCCAGAGGAAAACAAAATATGCTGGCTATAATATTACGACCTTTCACTCCCCTGATTCGTTTTGAAAATGTAATTAGATGAGAATTTGAATGTATCTAGTTTTTGGAAAAGCTAATATAATTACTACCTGAGCACAAAACTCATTAGAATTTTCAGTTTCTTCAGTGAGATTATACTTTTAAATGTAACTCTGTTAAATAAAACAGCAACATCCAAAACAAAAATGAAACGTTGCTAGGTGTCCCAGTGGAATTCCAGAGAGATTTTAAGTTGTGGATGTCCACCTGTTCTTCTGTCACAAGACTGTTTGGTTTTGAGGATGTTTGATCCAGGCTTTGTTTCTGACACAGTACGAAGAAGAGGACATATTGGTGCTGCCTCCAGACTGAGTGGCCCTCCTGGGATGCAGTGAGCTCCGCTAATCCAAATGTTGTAGTCTGGACTTGAGAAGGCATTTGTCAGAGAATGCTATGACCCAGGGAATACGGGATGAGGCAGAGAAAAGGCGAGAAAAGGCAAGAAATCTCAAATCCATTTAAAATGGAATCATCCTGGATTTCTGCGAGCATTGTGCTAAATAATACGAGATATAACAACTCCTGCATATCAAATATCTGAAGCTGTAACTTTGCCTTAATCTCATAGAATCACAGGAGTAATTAAAAACATCTTTATTTATGCTAGGCTATGTCTTTTGCTGCCACATTGTTATTGCCTTGTTTATGATGTAAAATGAAACTAGTTTACTTGGATAATTATCTGAGGGCAAAGATTTTCATGCTTTCATATACTAATTTTGTAGGAAAAAGAAAACAATACTCTTGTTTGCATGGACAAATATATAATATACAATACAAGTATACAATTTGAAAAATCTAACATTTTATCAGTGAAAATATGGTATATACGTAAATATATCCAAAAATCATAACGAGATTTCAAAGGCAGCTTTGCTTATTACACGAAATTAACAGCGAAAATCTACTTTCCCCCCTGTAGCATAAGTGTCTACAAGCAATGATAAGAGAAAAATTGCTATTATGGAAGCTAATTGAAAATTTCCCATTCCTATTTTCTGTAAGCTATGATCTAAAAGTGTAAGCAAAAAGTGCTTAAACACAGATGTGACATACCAAAGTAGTATAAAGTTGATGAGGCACCTTCCCTTTTTTGACAATTTTAGAGGGAAATAATTACTAAGAAAATGAAAGGTTTGTGAATTATCATAAAATGTAGCAAAGGGAATTACCTTCCCAACAAATTTACAGATAACTAAAGACAACCTTTTGGGAGAATAACAGAGGACTCTGTGTTGTAAATATGTGATTGCAGTTGGTTTTGTGCCACTGCTTCATTCCAGCAGAAAAGAGAGCTAATTTTCTGAGTGTTATTTTATTACCTATTCAATGATCCTCTTCTTTTCTATTTTCATACCTACACATGCAAACCCAGTGAAGTCAATGGATTTGTGCAGGTTTGAATAACAATTTGATCCCCAAAATGGTTCCAAAGTACAATAGAAATTATTGTTATTTGTCTCTACAGTTTTTTTTTTAAGTATTACAAAACTAATGACAAGGGATGTGGAGTCTGAATTCAGTTTGATTAAAGTTCTAAACATTGATTGGGCCAAGAAAATACTGTAGAATCACCCGTGGAGAGGTCTAGTGCTGGTGAAGGCATAATGAGAAGAACAAGAAAGCCCTAGGAAAAATCTGAACTGATATAATTACATAAGGGAACAGAGTTGTTCATGTGTGCTGTAGCATAACCATATGCAAATAAGAGTATTAACTGCTCAGGCATTCTGTTTTTCAAACAAAAGCAGTATAGTAAGAAACAAGAATTTGTAATTACACTGTGAGGCAGAATTGAACTGAAGAATCTTCTTACAAGGTACCATGGCTCTTAAGCAACTCTTACTAGCATAAATTCATCCATCTCCTGGAAACGCTTGATTGGCAGTCCTTCTTATCGAAATATTGAGTGAATAAAATCTATCTGCTCAGTTGTATGTACAAGTCAGCAAAAGTAGCACAGGGAGAACAACGGTGATTTTACCCTCTCTTCTGGGAAAGAGAAATTCTATGCTTATTTTCAATGGATCAAGCCAATTAGAGCATCTTGAACAAACTTTTCTCTGTTTCATGTTTACTATTACTTTTAATAGGAGTAGAAATATTTTTCTACATCAGAGATGGGCTAATGCTCAATATTTAGGAGTGTTAGAAGATGAATTCTCTTTTAGTGTTAGTCTTGAAAAGAACACTAAAATGGGTCAATACAGAATTAATCTTTTGCCAGCAAAGCTTTTAATTTCTTCAAAGCACTCTTCTTCCCTTTCCTGGAATTTATCAGACAAAAAGGGGCAATTATTAATAGTGCAATGCAGATTTAATACAAAGCACAATATCTACTATGGGAGCTCAAAAAGGAAGCCAGAATCTTGTAAATGTACCTTTATGCAATCTAGCAAAACCAAAAATTATATAAGGGCTGATCCGAAAGTAATGCCTCCTGTTTTATTATGTTGGCCCATGATGTCGGAGGTGGATGTTAGTACAGCAGTAGAGGTTGAACCTTCCCACCAATGTTCTGTTCCATTTCGTTGCCATGTGACAGATGGCAGCAGAGGGGCAGTCTGACACAATGGTGTCTGACATGGAAGTTGGGATAAAGCAAACATCTGGAATTGAATTCCTCTATGCAGAAAAAATAACACTCATTGACATTCACTGACACTTGCTGAACGTTGATGGAGACCAAAGAGTGGATGTGAGCAAAGTGAGGCGATGGGAGGTGCATTTCAGCAGTGGTGACAGCAGCATGAAGTACAAGCCATGTTTTGGACAGCCATGCACAGCTGTTGCACCACAAAATGAAGAGCTTCTCAATCAACTCATCCACAAGAATCAGTGGACTATGACCAGGGAACTGTGTTTGGAGATGAATAGTGGCTTCACTGTGTTAGAAACAATGGTGGCACCATTGGAATATTGCACAGTTTGTGTTAGGTGGATCCCACAAATGGTCACAGAACAGAACAAAAAGAACACCTTATGCAAGGTTGTCAGGACCTATTGAACAAATACAAGGCTGCAGGTGGCAGTTTCCTGGATTGTATCGTTACTGGTGACGAGACATAATGTCACCACTACAAGCTGGAGTTAAACCAGCAGTCCATGGAGTGGTGACGTGTAGTCCTTGTCAAAGAAAATGTTCAAGACACTGCTCTCAGTGTGTAAAGTGATGTGCACTGTCTTTTGGGGTAAGAAAGGAGTGATCCTTCTGGGTTTCCTGGAACACAAACTATCAACTCTTACTACCACGTCATGATGCTGACTAAGCTGAAGGCTCAAACTTCCAGAGACAGGCCAGAGAAGTACAACCTTTCTCTTGCAACCCAATAATGCCAGGTCTCTGATTTCCATCTGTTTGACGTAATGAAAGATGGACTGTTCGGACAACATTTTCCTAACAACAACACCATCATAGCAGCTGTGAAACAGTGGGTCACCTCCACTGATGCAGATTTTTACAAATGTGGCATGCAGGCTCTTGTTCATCACTGGTGAAAATGCATAGCTGAGGCTGGTGAGTATGTTGAACAATAGTGCTTTGTAGCTGAGAATTTGCTCTGCCAAATAGTGTTATTGTGCTCTTTATAGCTGTTGTAGTTTCCATGAAAATAAATTAGGGGCATTACTTTTGAAGTGACCTACGTACATCTTGTCAAGATAAAATAAAATTCACTAAGTACCATTTCTAATTTATTTTAAAAATACATCCTTGCAGCATGAATTCATGTTTGTGAAGCTATTTAGGCTCTACTTATTAAAGGCCTAAGTTGTGGCATTATCTCATTTTCAAATTAACAGGTACACAAATCCAAATGGAATGCACCTCTCCTTTAGAAGAAAGAAATGTCTACAACCTGTTCAGAGCACACAAGGGCTAGCCAAAAGGAATGCAGAGGGCTCTGGACAGGACCCCATGGAAGCACCACCAGAAGGACAGACGGGATACCCATCCCTGAAGGAGGACTCCAAACCAGCTTTCTTGGTATACTATACAGGTATAGCAAAATCTGAACAAGGTAAAAAATCTGAGCCCCAATAATAATGAGTAAAAGTCAAAGGCTTTTGCAACTTGTGCCATGGTAATTTTGAATGTTTTATTACTTAACAATGGAAATTAAGGTCCACAGAGGACCTGTAGGTTACTTCTGCACTAGTTATGTGTGTGTATATATATACATAATTATTTTTATTATTATTTTGTGGGAGGAAAGACACAGAAGTCATTCCAGAAACACAATGAATATTACAGTGTTAAGGTATGTTTTCTTCAGGACTGCTGCTGTCTAGGAAGGAGGTTGGGTGACTGACATTTTTCCAGAACATAACTCTTCTTGGGCAAAGTGATGGTGACACTCAACTAAGTTTTATTCTGTGCAGATCCCTTGATGTGAGTGAAAAAAATGAACAGAGCAGTCTAGACAAGTTTCTGCGTTCATATCAGTTCTATAGTTTCTCCTTGGGTCTTCACGTGGACTTCAAATCATGGTAAGCCAGCTTTTAGAAGAGCTGTTTAAAAACAGTAAAATGAGCTTCTTAAGAAGTTAACCCAGAGAACAGAGACTATGAATTATTTTTTATCTTCTAAGCTAGAAGATATCAGCTTCAAAAGAAAAAGGTGCCTCATGAATGTAGCAGTCATGGCAGATTCTTTTCTTGAGTACAGACGTGGCCAGGTAGAGACATAAGTTTGCAACTGAGAGCTCTGTTGTCATTTTGTGACAGCAGAAGGAATTTCTTTATTTCTGCTTTAGATGGGGCATTTCTGGACATATAGGGCTTGACCACAGTAACTGAAAGCTGGATAAAGGAGAATATTACTCTTTTTCCCTGATGAGTCTCTTCCGAAATGTTTCACGTGGTCAAAGATACATGGAAGAAGGAAGCTGGCTTTGCTGTTAATGTAATTATACAAGAAGGAAGGTAATCAGCTGTTTTCATGCAATCTGATAATGAACTACAAGCTGTACAAAATCTGCTTACATAGTAGTAAGAAAGATGTACAATAAGCACTGGGAATGATTAATTATCTGAGTAAGTTTATACCCAATTTAGAAGAAAAGACAGATACAATCAGAATATTCAGACTCTCTGGAGACCAAAACAGAAGCATGAATGAAAGAAAATGAAGAGCATTCTGGAAAGTACTGCACTTAATGGATTTTCTTTAGGATATAAAACCTTGGAGGTAATTAGTAGTATGTGCGTGACTCCCATTATTGTTATTGGTGAACATGTGCTTAACACCCTGAGTGTTCTACCAAAACTTTATTGAAATAGTTTCAAAAGATGCCCAAAATGCTGCAGAGCTACAGTAAAGCAGACTGCTAATGCCAACTAACTTGTGCTATAAAATCCATGGCAAGGGCACACTGATTAGGCTGTGTTTTTCAGAATCTTATCTTTACAGAATACTTACTAATCTTGAAAACCCAGTCAAAAAACACTACATATTACATAGTGCACCTCTTGCTTTCTGATACAATTGAATATTTCTAAAGCAACTTCATATAAGTCAGACTTCTACAGCCACAAAACTGGTGAGAGAAAATTAGATTTTGGTCATGTCTTGGAACAGTAGCATATTGATGCATTCTTGTCACGCAAATTTTCATGCAATCAAAGTTTAAAATGAATCATTCTGTGATATATGCTCAGTTGAATTGGCAAATCTTTTTTAAACCTAGTGCATAGTTCTGAAGGAAGGCAAAATTAACAAACGGTAGAGCTCAGCATGAAGATTTTGAAATCTGTGGGGAAGTCTGAGTCAAAGTCTTTGCAAGAATAACTACCACCAACTACTGACATGTTGCACAGCCTCCTTGTGTTATTTTGCCTGGCTTTCCAAGATTATTTTTTTTTTTAAGTTTCTGATGTCCTAACTTTTTGAAACATAAAGAAGGTTGCCTTGGCTGATGCCATTCTCCAATTTTTTTCTGGTACCTTGTGAGCCTCCAAGCTGCTTCCCTGGCTGACTCCCTCCCTCAGCCCACATCCTTGCAATTTGAACTTCAGCCACTAAACAGCTCTCAGAAACGTAATATGGTAACCATGACCAGCAGGCTCCCGGGGGAAGTTACAGCCATTGCTCTGTATCTTTGAAAGCAAAACCCCACATAAACTATTTATTACGTTTTACTGAAAATAGCAAGCTGCAGAAAGAAGTTAGGATTAGAGAGGAATTATAACCAGAGTGGCTTTCATAATGGAGCATTCAATACTTGGAAGCATGGGTGAAAAACCTCTCCCCTATTCCTATTTATTTGTGCAGAACCCTAGTATTTCAGAGTTGTTCATCGTGATCAATACCAGCTTAAAGACTTGAAGAGTAAATCCAGATATCTAAAGCTCAGTCTTGTTAAATAGCTGGCAATTTTTTTTCGGAAACTGGCTCTTCCCTGGCTTGCAAAACAGGGTTTGCAGTTGCAGTGGTAGGAATAGGAGTGATATATGCAGGGAGTGACTGGGGCTCTGTTCAGTGTTGAATGGGAGAAGAATGAGAGGAAAGTAGAAAGAGAGGAAATTGGCTGTGCATGAGTATAATGAGTATGTGGCACAAAGAGGTAATTAGATGAAGAATGGTTTAGCGAAGGAATAAAGGTGTAGTATATATCTTCATGGAATAAACAGGCAGTGGATTTGTGTAAAGTTCGCATCCCTGTGGAAATATACTTGCTACTGTTTTGTTAAAATACGTGCTAGAGTGAAATAACAAAAACTAGAAGTGTGTATTGTGAATGCTCATAGCTGTGGCTTCTATGTTTTTGAAAATACTGTCACAGAATAGCCTGTGAGACTACCTAAAAGTTGCCTGAAGTAGATGAGACAATTAAATAAATATATTCCCAAGTTATAAATCATGAGCTTGTTTTAACGCTAATATGCAACTATTTAAGGGAACAACTGTATCTTTACATGCAAGAAGAAACAAATTGTTTAGAGCAAAGACAAAGCACTTCAAGATGCTTAACAAATGTTCATTATCATTGCAGGTAAGGTGTTTATGGAAATGTAAATGTCACCAGATAACATTCAGCTGAAGTATTTGCATGCACACACAATAAACACAGACTAGGCACACAAAGTAAAATAGTAATAAGTGCAATAATAATAAGCGCAGAGACTTTATAACTCAGATGAGTTTCAGCATATTAACTTTCAAAGTAAAATAATTTATTTTAGTTGGAGGGCTGAGTATTTTAATAATGTTGATTTTTTCAATACTTATGCAACACTTCTGTTCATCTATCTTATTATGAATGGTTTATTAAACTGGTTAAAGTGGTCAACAGGCACTGCAAATGCATTTACTTTAACTTTAATGTTGCATGTTACATTAGAAATGGCTTGCTAAACATATTTAAGACATTTAGCAGTGTGAAGTGCTGCCCTAAAATTCTGCAAATGTGTTTTTAATAGTGGTTGATGTGTTATGACTATCCTGTGCCATAAACGTTATGTGTATTATTTCTGAGATATTTACACATTGCTAGATTCCATCTATATTACTTCTCTGTTTATTAAATTATATAAACAAACATAAAAGTGTACTATAGGAGGAACAGTCAAGTGTAAAGTTCCCTCTCAAATCTGTGCAACAGATACCAGTTTGGATATTCGACCATCATTAAGTGTTCAGGACACTCATGGAAGGCAATGAGGTCAAAATTACAGTTCAAATGAGCAGTTGGAGTGTTGGCATGTTTATCTGAGTTTTATTGGTATGGAAATCCAGAAACGGCTGCTCTATGTATTTACAGACAGTCTTCGTGAAATCAGATAAGATAAAGCTTCATAGGCTGGCTCATGAGGACTGTAAAACAGCATATGCTGGAGTACTTCCTTACACCTAGACTCCTTTATAAGTGGTATGGGAGCCATATCTATAATGAGAAATATGACGTTTAAGTTAAAGTTGCCCAACTATTCCCATAATCAACTTCTAGTTTTCAGTTGCTTATAACTTTCTTCTCTACACTAATGTTTAGTTTTGACTGCATAATTTAAGCCACATTATTTTGTATTTCGTCTCCAGCTATAGGTATGAGAACTTTTGGCAGCAGAGCTCTCTTTTATCAGAGGTGATTTTTGCTGACTTTGTAATAAAAACTTCCCCAAAGGGTAAAATCTTTGCAATCCTTGACTCTCCCTGAATTGGCAGAGATTTGTTGAGGAGTTTTGCATTCAGTGCTCACAGTCTGTGCTCCCACTGCTCCTACTGAGGGGTGGCAGCCTGCTCATGATGGGGCTCCAGGTGCTGGAGCAGTCACCTTTTCACCGTTTAGGGTTTCTATCACAACAAGGCTCAAGCTGACAACAAAAATCCTGTCTCACCTTTGTTACGAGCATGGCTGGTGCTGGCAGCAGGTAGAAGATGAGAAAGTTTGTCTGGCTCAAATGATGTAAGGTAAGGACTGAGATGAGTGAAAAGGAAGGAAGTGAAGGAGAGGGACTAAGTGAGGTTGTAGGAAATGGAAGGGATCTGAGGTGAAAGTAATAATAAGAAGACTGATGAGAATATTAGGAGCTGTAAAGAAGAAAGAGTGGGAGTGATGATGCTGGTAAAGAGGGGACCTCGATCAATGAACGGGCACTACTCAGAGCAGAAATGGGGCAGGAGACAGGAAAAACAGCAGTGAGAAGAAGGAGCTAGAGAAAGGGAATTAAAAACAAGACATGAGTTAGATCCACATATAAACATACGACAGCCAACCAACCGGTGTGCCAGGCTCCGCTGTGCCTGTTGAACAGACCTTCTAACGCTTGGTGCACTGCGAGTAAGGGCCTTTCTGGGAAAATGTGGTCCTGTGTCTACATATTGTATACAGCCGTGTAGTGTGTTGTAAAGCAAGTGCACAAAGAGGACACCGCAGTTTGTAACTTCTTTAGTATCTGACAGTCTCCATAAACACACTCTTGAGACACAGAAACAAGCACTCTTATGAAGGTCAGTCATAAGATGTCCCTCTTAGATGTGTCCCAGTGGCTCTATACCTATGCTCTTATTTGTCTGTGATGAAAAAGATGAATCTGGGTAATTCAATTCTGGGATGGATACGTGTCACAGAAAGGTCTCTGGCTGTGCTAGGCAGAAAAGTCTGCAGGGAGCCCTAAGAGGATGCAATTTGTGGGGAAGAAGACTGGGACAAAAGAAAGGACCCACCAGCTAGAACTGCCTCCTGTTTGGTTGTTGGGGGTGGAGGGGTGTTGTGACAGGGTGTCTTTGGGAGCCCCCTTGTCCTTTCCTGGCAGGGATTGCAAAAAATAGATCACCAAAATTGCCATGCAGCATGTCATAGGGCTGAGGTGGAAAGGTTTTTGTCTGCAATTGTGTGTCCACAATCCTCCATTTGCAAAAATGAGAAAATAGATCTCCTTGTCTGGACAGAGCACAACCATTTCCATGATTTTACATACTATAAAAGCTATTACTGCATTTTATAGAGTCAAATTTCCTTGAATAAAACTTTTATCTCAAAAGCTTCTAATACTTCCAACCTGGGAAGAGACTCACTGAAAAATGAATATTAGAGCATTTGAACGCTGTCCCCAGCTCTGTTTAGCTCTAAATTATACAATTCTTGAATTAGCTACTGTCTGTTTTCAGTAGTTTTCCATTACAAGGGGTCAGGCACCAGAGGAAATAGTTTTCTAAATCAGAAAGGAATATTAAATGACACCACTGATAAGTATGAACAGTGGTACAGAAGATTTATTGAGTAATGTGTTAGGTTGATAAATGATAACATTTATTTGCAATTTGAGGATGTGACCCAAATGACACTCATTAGCTCAGCTTGTGTAGAACCGATTAGTTTTGTAAATTTATTATTTGTCTGGTGCTATTGGAAGAAGAGTCTGTTTAATTGATTGGAAATCTGTTTCATTTCAGCAAATATTACATATTCTGTTCTTAATTGTATTCTGTTGTTTCCTCCTGAATGTCAGGGATATTATAGTCTATTACCTGAGTGGGGGAGTGCTTGGCGCCTTACTAACAGGCTGCAGCGAATGCATTAGTCCATACATAGAGGGGTGGTAATAAAGCAAGGTTTCAATTACCTGCTGGGCTCCTTAGGAATGCAACTGGCTCACACACAAGTTGTTCTCACAGAATCTCAGAATGTCTGAGGGTGGAAGGAATCTCTGGTGCTCACCTGATACAAAACTCCAGCTCAAACATGGCAGCCTGGAACAGGTTGTCCAGGATGATGTCCACATAGCTGCTTTTGTTAGTGGACCTCAGACGACATATATTCATCTTTCCCAAAAATGTTCATGGATTTAAAAGCATAATTCCAAAGTACAAATTAGGTTTTTGCCTATAACCATCATGAGTGTGAGATGAGGACACTGAGGAAATGTCTCTCTTTTCAGGATCTTCAATAATTAAATCAAGGGATTTGGAAAACCTCAGAGTAAACTGTTGTGTTTGGGACTTTGAGGCAAAAGTCCAGTGAATATTAAACTATTACAATTTTCTCCCTCTGCAGAAACTATTCCAGAATCTGGAATACAAAATGACACCTTTCTTTTAGGAGGGTTTCAAAATCCTGAACAAAGAGAGGATTTCTGGGAGTTCAGGCTGTGCAATACTCTGAAGTAGGCAAGAGCTTTGACAATTATGTGAAATACATAATTTGTTGAAATCAGGAAAATGTTCATTTTCACAGATATTAGCATAAAACTCTTCAGAGAGGAAAGTTTGCACATTATTGGAGTCCCTTTGTAACCTTTTCTAAACTCATTTAGGTGTTTTCCAAAGGTTGGAAATGAGTTTTGTTTTGATACTTTGTTATTCCTTAGTGAAGTGTAAACATTAGGAGATTAAAACTGAACTGAAACCTGAGAGAAATAAAATCTTTGACTAGACCCACAGTAACTCCATCAGTCTCACAGTCCTTATGAAACGGGGCAAGACCTTGGCTCTTCGTCCATATCTGGCAGCAATAAACATTCAAAACATCAAAAAATCTAGGGAGACAGTCATTTAGAATTAGCTCTTTCTGTTTAAGCTAATTCCTACTTCCTCCAAATAAAGAGTAGCATATTTGAGAGAACAGGAGAAAAAGTTATTTGTTTATTATATGGTCAGAAAAAAATGGCACGCAGAAAAAACCTACTGGAATATTTATTCTTCTCCATGCCTTGTTTTGTTTGTTTGTTTGGGATAACATAGAATAACTTGAAAGTGGGGAAAGCCCACAGATGGCTACAAATGGAAATGGTGCAAGCTGACAGATTCAGTGGCTCCTGAGAATTTCTTTGCCTTTTCACAGCAAGACAAACCTTAAAAAAACTTCTGAAACTTCAGGAACATCCAACCACTTCCTTTTTATCTGTTTTTCCTCAACTCTTCCTATGCTTCCAAACTAAGGCTAAGCCATTTCTACTGAAAGGAGGCACTTCAATGTTGTATGGCCCTTCTTCAAAGACAGCACAAAAGATCAATCGTTTCCTTCCCGAAAAAAATCTTTTCCCCCACTAGAATAATTTTTCCTTCTTGGAAAATGCTGAGATTTAAATAATATTTCTTGAGAAAGCTGAGGTCTGGTGTTTTGAGGCACAGGACAAACTCTCATGTCTTTGCACTGTCAATTCTCCATCTTCCAGAACAAGTCCTAAACATAGAGTCGTGGACCACTGTGGAGAGAAGGCTTATAGTCTCTTTTTTTGAGCCATACTAACTTGCAGAAATAAGGGTGTACTCATCAGAAAAGGGACCTGTCCTCGTACAACCCTGTTAACTGTCCTGGGTATCAGTTTGCTGATTACTTTGGGGTGGACATTTTTCAACCTGAACAAAACTTGAAGTTGAAAAGTATTTCCTGACAAGATTTGCTCCGCCAATATTGCCTACAGAAAAAAGGGGTCAGCTATGATAAATTATTCTGCACTGATGGCAATTCATTTTGTCAAAATAATAATAATAATAATAATAATCATCTCAGATGTGGCTGGTACTGATGTGGCCTTCTTGTTTGTTTGTGAAGTCAGAGCTCAAGACTTGGCAATAGGAACCAGCTCTGCCTCAAGGCAGGACAGCACAGCTTCTGCTGTACTACTGGGGGAGCCTGTGCATGCACAGTGCACACACATTTTTCTAATCTATAGCAAATATACATGGAGCCTGCTTTTCCACATAGATATGTAAAACTGTATTGTATTTTTTTTTTGGTTGCCTTTGTTTTCTTCAGAATGAGTTTCAGGTCCATCTTAAGAGGAAATATTCACGTTTTACTGTTTCTTCATATTGGCACATTATTCTCAGAGCCATTTTATGTCTTCTTTTCCTTTTATTTCTTTCAATAATCCCATCATGCTTCATGTCGTTACAAGCAAATTATGGAGCTCATGGATAAACCTATGCTATTGCAAGTGCTGCAAAAGGCAGCTGCACAGAGCCCCGAGGGCTTTCCATACTTATCCATATAAATCCTGGCATCAGGATTTGTGCCAAAGTTGTGATCAAGTAAAGGGTGTGAAGTGATAGTGTCAAAATAACACATCATCTCAGGAAATCTGGCTGCTGCTGCCATCACCAGGGTGGGCTGCTTATCTGTCATGGTTTTGACTCCTGTAGCAGACATGGATAAGACTTTAAGACTATCTCTATCCTAGCTATTTTCTAGTGTGTGGGAGTTCTGTACTAAACATACAGCATAAGATGACGACTACATAGTGTTCTATTAATTACGATAGAAATATATTTTATCCAGATTTAAACATTCTGAAACATTTTTTTTTCTGTTATTTTATGAAAGTACATCAGTTACTGCTTAGGAGCAGAAAATACTGTATGGCTTTAAATGAAAGCATAAACCTGCTCATAACTACAGAGCTGTTACTTGCATCTCCCTAATGACATTATCCTTTTTGTTGTTCACACATTATCATTTGCAGTGTAAAATAAATATGCATGGTAAAACTGTTAATGAATAGCACTTGGATGCAATTCTAGGAATAGATCTTAGGCATGATTTGGTGGATATGAGGAAGTGAAGCTCTGTGCTAGTAGAATCAGCCAGATGAGCAAATCAAGCCAATGGTAACATTTTTTTCCTGATAACTATCACCTTTGGCCAGTTTCACCCTACCAGCATTCAAAAAATTGCCTGTGGTACTTTTTATATATTTGATGTTCTTTTTCTGCTCAGAATGTTTTCTCATTTTTATACAAACAGGAAAGAAGAACATACAGCAGCCAAGCAAAGCAGCTGCAGCTCATACATGAATTTACAGCTAGTAACAAATATTTTAGAGTGCTACACGGTGCATGTCTGCTGTGCTAGCCTTATAGCAAATGAAAGCAATACAGGCATTAAACACTATCTTGCTTGCACTTGTGTGACCTTGTCCACAGTGCTGCTGCCTGGCCTAGCTTCTGAGCATCAGCTCCAGCAGGCTTTTATGTGTCTGACAATTCCATTACATATATCCCCCAAATCAACATAAAAATCTTATTTATACAACTATGGTAAATGACCCCAAGATTATTTCTTTCTTTGCTTGCAAGCAGAACAAATGATTATCTTTCTTTAGTATAAACTATGCCAGCCCCATGAGACTGTGGACAGTACTGAAAAATAATGGAACAGCTCCTCTGGGTTCTCTACTTATGCTTTCCACATAACTCAGGGATACAGGAATTAATACTGCTAAACACCAAGAGGAGGGATGAAGTCATTTCACTACTAGCCCTCAGATTAGACTAGGAGAACCAGTTATTATTATTTAATGCTGTAGCTCAGTCTATGGTTTAGTGTTTCACAGTTTCTTCTCTCTAGTAAGTCTATAACACAAAAATCCCTTTCTAAGAGAGCATCTTGCAGGTGCCAGGCCAGACCTTGGAATGTTTTGCTGAGGATTTTCTCCATTTCCCACCAAGGTTCTGCAGGCTTCATGGCTTACAATAAGGGAGCAAGTATGCCTCGAGCATATATCCTTCCTTCTATTTGGTGTGCTTGCTGATGGCATGATCTCAAGGTACTAGTAAAGATATCATTCATGCCCTGGGATAACCGGCATGAACAGCAACCACCCAGCCATGCTCTCTCAAATGGCAGCTCCTGTAACACTCAGTGGTTCCATGGAAGCAGACTTCTATGCTCAGGAAGGTGTACAAACTGTACCTTAGTTAGATCCACTGTGTTTTTAAAATCATCTATTAACTGAAAAGTACAAAGATTGAAATACCACCTTTAGCTTTGACACTTCAGTCAGTTTTCAGAACAGTACGGGAAAGGTATGGAGTTAAATTTATGCCATAGAGTGGTTACATCAGAAAAAGACCCAAAAAATGTAGCATATTTAGCCTGAAAGAAAAAGCAGACTGGACGATGAGCTCATTATAGTCTCTAAATATATAAAAAGATTATAGAAGAATCTGATCATGACCTACCTGGCTGGACTCTGAATATTAAGGGAAGATATATTGCCCATGACGGACAATGAAATCTTCACAGAAATGAAACAGGGAAAGACTTAATGATGCCTTTTGAGTGAACTGGAGCACAAAGTGTTGAAATGGAAAATGCATATATAATAGTTTTACAAATAACCAAAGCTGAGGTATGGAGACTAGAGGTGTAAATGTGAACACAACATTCTTAATACTGTTTCTGAAACAGTAACATTGTGAAAATATTAAGACAGCCTGAAGGAATCCTTTTGTAGAAGCTGTGTTCTAGTCCGTTGATGATTGAAGTGGTAGAGGAGGATGGTTTAAAATATACCATCCACAGAAAATAGGAAAAGACTGGGGAGAAACAATTGCCAAAGCTGGCTACTCAGCTCACGGCTGTGTTTATTGGGCCCATGCCCAGCTCTGGTGAATGATATCTACTATATATGTTGTATATATGTGTGCAGTGTAAGATTTCTTCAAACTTTTTCCAAAGTTATATCTAGCATAAAAATGTGAAGGAGGCTTCCAGCAGATCTTTTAGTAAATGAACTGCAATTTAAGATTAAAACAAACAAACAATCTTTTTAGCTAGTGAGTCAAAATAAACAACTATAAATATAATACTCATATTGGAGAGAAATTACCTAGGACAGCCACACAACCTCAAAATTAGGAAATTAAGATCAATGAGGGAACTCACTCATGCAGGGCTTTTCACTTAGGATGGAAAACACAAAGAGTAAGTTATCAAGTAAGGTCATAAAAGGCAACGACATAAATGAATTTAAAAGACAGCTAGACATTTTTATGGAGAGAAGGGATTGAAGCATTCAGAGCTAGTGACAAATCAGGGAGATGAGGCTAAGATAAAATTAACGAGGACAGGCTTGCTTGTGGCCAGAGGCATTTTACTGTCCAGCAATACCTTATGTCCTCTGTCATCACATCCTAATCACACTGACATCTGAAGGTAGCAAGAAATCATTTACATCTCTTAGCGTACTAAAGACGGAAAAGTGCTTTCAGAGATTTCCCCAGAAAGGAAAAACATACTGGTGCCTTTTCACTTTTCAACACATGCATGTAGTTGCAGTGGATGCTCCTTCAGATCAAGGAGAGCAATCAGAGCCCTGCTTTAATGCTAGATTTACTCATCCTGCTGTTGCACCACCTCTGCTTGCTGATGCAGTGCCATATACTGACAAGGCAGTGAAATGGCTGTGGTATACTTCGACAAGGTTCCCAGACCCCCAGCAACCAGGCACTGCTTTCAGGGGTGTCTGAAGACATTTTTTTGTCCCTAATGTGTAGGGGCAAGAATCAAAAATCTGACCCTGAGTTAGGGGAAAAGCAGCTCATTATGTCAATTTTATCCAGGACTGGATAAGACAGCTGTGAATTGGAGAAGTGAGCTGTGTGCCAGTAAGGAAACTGTGTCTATCCCACACTGTTTAGGAGTTAATGCTCATAAAAGGAAGATTGAAGGAAATGAGCCCTGACGTTTCTGGAGAATGTAAATTTACATTTGTTCAGGCTTAAATGCACACAGGGCAAGTAAAAGGCATGGACAAGGACATCCAGGATAAAAGGACATCTTCACATACTGACATGAACAGTAATACTATTGCTAGGAGGACACAGGGTAGAAGGGCTTTTCTGGGTATCAGGAAAACCTCAGGTAACCCAGGAACCTTTGGAGAGCCGACCAGCCACCCTGGGGACACCAGATCTGCCGAGAGAACTGTCCACATCCAACAAAATCAGGCACAAGGTAAAACGTACACCTTTCTCAAAAAAATCATATGGGTCATTTGTGGCTGCACTTTATGGTAATTGTATATCAATGTTTCTAGCGTCTTCTCTCACTTTCTTTTTTGCAACATAGAGGAATGAAAAGAAAAAGAGACAAGCTCTTCTGGGTGGCCAGGAGGAGAGGAGCACACAGTGGTGAGGGCTGAGGGTCCTAAATCCTCTTTGAACGCAAAAGGCAGTCTAGGGACACATCAGGGGCGATGACTGTTGCAATATGCATGTTCTGAAGAAAATATCCCAGACACAAAATCCTACAATATTTCCATCATGCTGAAAACACAGTCATGATCCTTCATTGGCAGAATTTTTTTCCTTCCTGCTAATAGCTTTGTCTTATTCACATATGCAAAATTGACATAGAAAAGCATGGTGTATTTTTCCTTTCTGGTATGGTTCATGGATCTTTATAAATATATAGCTTTTATGCTCCTCTGTAGAGGAGCTTAGAAGATTTTTACGGTGTGGTATTAAAAACAGCGCACGTCCCTTTTTGTGTAGGGTTTACTGTAACCGATTGCTTAATCTAAACCTCGGTAATGAAGGCTAAACACAAATAATGTTAATTTGGAAAAAAAAATCCTGATGTGATTAGAGTTGTGTTGAACACAACAGCAAGACTACTATGCATTTTACTTCCTCCTTAGCTACTCTCACCATAATCTGAATATCAAGATCTTAAATCCATCAGGAGCACAGTAGGCAGTCCACCTTTATGAACAACTTTACCCTTAAAAATAGAATGAAAATGGCTATTATGAGCCATCAGGGGATGGGCAGCCCTGCAGGCTCAGTGTGTTTAGCTAATATAGAACAGGAGGAGATGGAAGTTCTTGAATTTGTTTTTGTTTTAAATGGTCCCTCTGCTTCCCAAGGAGCTTTATTGATGGACTCTGAAAGAAAGCTGAGGTCAACTCTTTGTCTTGATGAGTTAGTGTAGAAATATTTATCTGAGGCCTTATGAAAACTACTTAGCTGTAATAATAACATCAAATTGCTGTTAAATGTGTTTCAGGAACTGTCATTAACAACATAGCTGTACGACCTAATTCTATTTGTTTAAATAAAGATCTCCTGAGCTCACATTATTCTAGTATATATTTGAAAAGCTTGCCTGCTGAAAACAGAAAACTGCAGACAGAAAGCAGAGTTTGGATGATATCCAAGCTTTATCATACCCACTCTGTACTGTGGGCATGTGGGGACAGAGATCTCAATAGGGCTTTATGGGCTCTATAAAAAGTAATACCATAGGATTCCTTTTTCCTATTCTGTGATGCAGCTGCAAAAAGAAATAACCAGCTCCACCTCATCATGGGAGTCCTGGCAGGAAATATTTATGATGGCACAGGGGAAACTGCCCATTTCTCTCTTCTTTTTTGGCTGTGTAGAGAATTGCTCTGCAGTGAAGACAGGAAACTTAAAAAAGTTGTTGCCTAAAGACAGGATGGGGAGCTACTAAGGCAAAAGATGCTTGAGACAGAATCCAGTAAGAATAACATAAAACAAAAAATAAAAGTAAAATAAAATTGTAGATTTAATTTACTAGCATCCTGGTTTGTCTGTAACGTAGCTGTGATCCAAAGCTATACTATGAGCAGACATCTCCTGAAAAGATGTAAATGGAAGACAGAAAAAGAGGAACGTCTCTTACATGCTATCCCCATTGCAGTGCAGGTCTCTCACTTGGGATTTTGGAGACCCATCCACTTGGGTCTCACTTGAAATAGTCTAATGAAGAGGCTTATCCATGTGCTTTCTTTTGAAGGACTGATGAATGCTCATTTAAAAATGGGATCTTGTACTAAAAGTGGAACAGAACTTTCAGAAGTTTTGCATTTTTTATTAGTAAGCTGAGTTTAGCTGACTGAAAGACCTGAGGCAGAAGTGAGATGAAATTTGTGTGTCCCTCTCAGATGTTTTTGGTGAGGACGCACTCACCAACCCTCCCTCTAACTTCAGTTCACTTTTCAGAAGGTAATACAAGATCCATTAAATCAGGAAAACTGAACATGAAGCCCAGAAAAGCAGTATCAGCTACAAAGGAATCATTGAAAAAGGGATGTGGGGTAAAAACGCCGTTTCTTGGTATCAGGAATCTTTTTTTTTTTTTTTTTGCATAACCCTTCTTCAAATAGAGATAACAGTGGTTTAAATCTCAGATAGAATAACTTATTTTTAAATTTGATTATCCCATCTGAAAAAAAAAAAAAGGTAATTTAAAAATGATAGTGTTGGCAGATATTGCAAGGGTTAACTAACAATGCAAGGAATGCTTCAAACTGAACTGGCACATCAGTTATGCGTTAATACCTTACCTGTCTTAAAACAGCTGTTTTGTTAGACAGATCTCGTGAAATTAGGTTTTACTTCATTGTTCTTGCAGTCTGATTCCTATTTGTTTTGCATTTGACGTTTGATTCTTGGATAAATTTGAAGAATTCAGACTTTATAAAGATGTGCAATTAAGACTAGTATTGATGGGCTAATTTTAAAGTGACTGCACAAAACTGTAGTTGATGACAGTGAAAAAAAATAACAGGTCAAAAGTGGCTTAAGCACCTACTTCCAGCCAACATTGACTGGAGTGCCCCTCAGTGCACTCAAAAGCCCTGCAAGAAACACTTTAGACCAATATATGCAAAAAGCAATTTTATAAAAACCACTGAGAGGAGAAGATAAAAATGGTAAATACTATAGCTATTATCTGGAATAATATATTTGAAGTGGAGACCTGAAAACTCAAAGGATCTTGAATTAACTGTCAGGATCCAAATGAGATGCTTAGCTAAGAAAATGTTTCTTTTCAGACTGGAAATAATATTAGCCAGCTACCCCTCTCCTTCTGTGGGCAAAACTGAAATTCTTGGAACCTGCTAAAAAACTGTGATTTTTGGATTATTACTTTGAGTAAAATTCTTTAGTTCACCCATACTCCATTTCTTTATCTAGTTTTCAAATTCCTTCACTCTGCATTGCAGGTGACTGATGGTCTCTGGTCATCCAGTGGGGCAGGACTGACCTACATGAACAGTTCCCTGAGCAGGGAAAGAGACATCTTCTAAAAAACTGTGGCCAAGATCTGCTTTCAGTTAAACCCATCCTGAAGTCAAGGATGTTGCTATGGATTCATCTGAAAGCAGAATTTTGTCAAAAATCTTCATTACATGCCAATTCCACCAGGATATTTCATAGTTAAGGTATCTGAGCACATTTAAAATAATCCTCTTTTGCTTTATATAATGAATAGAATGGATGGAATTGCTTTCCCAGACTTTCTGAGGAAATTGAAGTGATGTATTAAAGATTTAACAGCTTTTATTTCTCTTTTCAGATCTTAACCCAATATCAAATATTAAAGTCCTAATATATTTAAGGAAACTAGAAGTTGCTGTTATAATTAATTTCCTGTCTGAGAAGAAAAAAGTATTTCTGACTGCTTTTGGAAAGAATGTAAGTAATCCTTTCCTCAGCTTGCATGGGTACATAGCAGGATGGAGAATCTTGAGAGTTTCCTTTTGAATAACTGATCTTCAGATGAGTGGATCCTCACTTGTTGTCAAACGGTATTTCTTTGGGGGTATTTGTTTTGTTTCAGTGGGTTGGGGGTGTTGATTGTTTTTCATTTTTTGTGGTCTATCAGTTTAGAATAAAAAACCGAATTCCAAAGAACAGGACCATCCCTTATGCATGCAGTATATGGAGAGTTTTAAAATTATTATTTTCTAGTTTGCTTATTCATTAAAAAAGTCAATGGAGACATCTGGTGCTTTTGCAACTAGATGAGCACACCAAAAATACAGTAACAATAGAAAAAAATACAAAATATACAGCAACAAAAACTTCCTCTAGGCCACAGCTGGAAGCAAAATGATGTCTGATATAACCATGACATACCATATCACCTGTTTTGATTTACCCTGCTGTTAACTTATTTTTTTCCCTCTCTTGTTCAACCTTATGAAAGATTCATTTTAAATACTAATGTTCTTCACTCTATTATTTGAAGTTAAAAGAAGCATATGGTGCTTCGCAACAAAAGATAATTAGATTTCTTGTCTGCCTTCAGTATTATAGTTATTTAATGCACTTTAATGGAGTTTACAAACAGAATGGGCAAAATAAATGATAGAGTAGATTAAGAGGCTTGAAGTGATGAGTTTTGATTTTCTGGGTTTGTTTCTTGGAGCGTCGCAATTGTCCTATAGTTCATCTACTGAAGCATCCTGTTCTCCTTTAGGCGTTTCTCACTGTTGCTTCAGAATAACACACAATAAACTTGTTGGTGATGGAAGGAGCAGGTCAGAACAGTATCTTACTCCTATGTACTGCAGAAAACTGCAGCACAGGGCCTAGAGCACAAAGACTCATAGCCCTTTCATTCTGTCCCTGTTTGATGTTACAGTCAGCATTCACTTCATCCATACTAATGATTAATCATCACTTTGAATCCTTCTAAGCTCCTTCTCAGTATAACAGCTGAAATGAGTTCAGCAGATTTCCTATGTGTGGTCTAAAAATGAGTCTTTTCATTAGCCTAATTTTATTTTGTATTTTTACTTCTCAAAGTGATGTCAACTATGTAACTGAAGAATAATTTAAAATAAGGTCATAAGAACTGTAAATGACCTTATTCATTGACATACTTCCCATGAACATTCTCTAGACATTTTGATATATCCATTTCAACTCATAGAAGGTGGACTTGAGTAAAAATGGTTTGAGGGAAGATGTGAAATCACTGCTGTGCATCTGCTAAATTCACCTCAGTCTGCATTTAGAATGGAAAGAAAACATGCATATGAGAAAAAAAAAAGTAAAATGCTCCACAAACTTACTAGAACTGAGTAATGATGATATTTTAAAATACTACACATATTTTGGAAAAAAAAAAAAAGGAAACCAAAAAGAAACTGGGATTGCTTTCAGCAAAACATCTGATGTGGCATGTTATAGAGAATTGTTAGTTCAGATAGAGAAGATAAAGTCATGAGCTTGACATGGGGAAATACGAGATACACCACTCAGTTGCATGCTGCTTATAAGCCACTCTGTAGGGCATTAGAAGAACAGCAGCTGCAGCCTTTTTCCAGTGAAGATAATAAAATATTTAGGCTACTGAATAAATCTCTGAAGTGGATTGCTGCCTACATTACCTGTTGTCTGTCTTCAGATAATATGAATCTAGACTGGAATAGGTACAGAGAAGAGGTAAAAGATCAGCGAATGAGGAGAGCTTGTTTACAATATCAGACTTGTTTCTCCTAAAACATTGAATGGTAGGAGGTAAAATTGAACCTGATAATTCATTTTCTGAAATCGTTAGTGGTATAGCATTTTCAAATAATTCAAAAACTGAAGAATATATGGGTCACAGTATCAAGGTTTACATTCAAGAACAGCTTTCATTTCCTACTGAAATGATAATAGAAGATAGCATATGCTGTATTACAAGTTATGCTAAGTTATAGGAGTCAAATATACTTTAGTCCTCTCTAAAGGAAGGGAAAATACAGCCCTGTCTGTGTAATGTCCTCCTTTAATGCAGCATGACCCCTGCCTAAATTGATTTAATCATTAAAATATTGTATAATTTCCCTTACTCCTTGTCTAACTTCATTTTGTGAAGGGTTTTGCATTATTTTTGCATGAGCGTGCTTTTCAATGACAGTTTCTTTTATACATTTATAATATAAAACATTAGACCTCTGGCCTTCTTGGCTAAAAGGACACAGATAAAGTAATTTTTTATAATTATTTGGTATTTTAAAGTATTAAAAATGCATTGGCTATGAAGTTTTATATGTCTTCATATTTTTATGCAGATTCTCAGCTGATACATTTGTATTGCACTTTGCTCTGGGTAATTTGATGTCATTATTCTCATATACAATAATATGAAAAATACATATGAGTTTTTTTTTTTTTACTCACTAAGGTTTACATAAATTCTTGCTACAACATCTCTGATTTTCAGCCATTAATGAATCCCAAGGTCTACTTACGAGATGGTGTAAGTAAACAGCCGTTCATAAATGATAAAATTACATGATTCCATAGCTTGCTTGGAGAACATTGAATAATTTCAAGGCTGTCTGTGACCCACACTGTCCATCTGGTCCTCATTTAAGGTGGAAAATGATAAGATTATTCTAAAAAGCCTTTAAAAATTAATAAAATGGGAAGCAAATTGAGAAGCAATTGATAATAGCGCTGCAGTTAAGCTTTGAACTAGTACAAACACCAACAGAACAAGTCACTGTGTTCAGTGAATGCTGAACTACGTATACGAGATGAGCTCTACAGAATAAATGCAGGGATACATCTTTTCAATATTATTATTATCCTATACAATAATATGAACAGTGCACAGTTCTTAATGCTTCCACAAATATTTGTGTTGAATACTTTGACAGCTAGTCACTAATGATTCCCCAAGCTTTAAGTCCTTCCCAGACACTGATCTTTCAGCAGAAGAGGGTTATGAACACAAGCACAGAGGCTGTTCCATCTCCTGCAGAATGAAGCTGTCAAATTCCCTCTTTGAAAACAAAGAGGAAACCTGAGGCTGGCAAGAAAAAAAAAAACCTAGAGCTTAAAATGGCTGTTCTTGTAAGCCATCATCAAGGATCTTTTAAAACTTGATTGAAAAAAAAAAGAAAATAAATGTATCCACCTCTTGCCAGCACAACAGCAAGGAGGCCAGGTTCGTTTAAGCTGAGGAATGGGCATGTTTGCCTTCAACCCTTTTGGAACAGGTGACACATATTGTGCCAGAAATAATTTACTGACACAATTATTGTTTCTTCAAGTCAATGTTTGACCTAGACCTAGGGCTAAGTGTGTTTACTCTCCTAACATAATCTTCAGACATTTTTTCTCCAACGGTGAGGAAGTTTACAGTGAGAAAAAGAATTAAAGTGCACAGACACACTGAAAGTTTACAAGTTGGTGGAAATCCAGGGCTAAAAATGTTTGAAACACTGTGCTAGTACATGCACATACCTACTTGAGAGTCAGAGCCTGTTTGCACAGCCAAAAGCTCGTGTCTTAGCAGTCTGCTCTAGAAAAATCCTTCCTTCTGCTTTAGCTCCTTTCCACTCAGAGGCTGCACATAAATGTACCATGACTGTCAAAACAGATCAGGGTCTTTGACAACAATTAACATTAAGAAAATAGGTAGTGAGGATTTCAGGTTTTTTTTGTTACATATTTCATAACTGTGAAAGAAAGACATGTAGATCCATAGAAGAGCAGAAGTTGACTTCAGGCTTTGACCTAATTGAAAATATACTTTTCCTCTGAACTAAACCCTTCATGGAAGTTCTTTAACTTCTTTTCAAATGATCTCTGTGTTTGCTAAAAAAAAAAAGAAGATACTAAATATATCAGTCTATCTATTTTTACTTGTTTAATGTCTTCTTTCTCACTGTCTGTTCCTTTTCTTTGCTAATTATTCTTTCTTCATGTATTTGTTAAACTTCTGACCTCATTTCATCCACCCATCCAGAGAAAGTGTTAGAAAAGTATATGGGAATCCTTCAAATGTAAGTAACAACTCTAACTGCTATATGCTCTCCAGGGAAAAGGACAGTATAGCTCTTTGACACATTTTGTACTTAAATGAGTAATGCTAAATCTCCTTGTACGTACTGTGTGATTTCACATTGTATTAATAATCCCAGATACATCTTGCTGGGCTGTTGTTGTTAGTTTACTTTTCTTATCAAATATTTGAAGATTACTACTCCAAATGCCCTGGTTTTCTCTGTACTGATACCATTACTCTCTCCTCCATTTTTCCTTTTCCTTTGGTGCCTCTTTCTTCTCTCTTGCATATGAAGAAAGAAAGACTTAAGTATCCCCTTAGCAGACACTCTTTATGCTGAATGTAAATACTAATCACAGACCTTTCTGATGTCAAAGATGAACTATAGTATATTTTACTGTAATTGGTTTTGGCTTCTGTAAAGAAACTTTCTTCTTGTAGTAGAAGAAAGCTTCAGTTCAGTTAGCTCAAAATTTTTCTCCATTTCCCCATGTCTGCTCCTTTCTTACCACCAGTGCCCTTACAATAATTGACAGTATTGTGACACTCCATAGTATTACGACACAGACAAATAACTGGGGTGGGTGCAGATTATATATATGTCTCTGGTTATTCTGAAGTGTGCTGGAAGAGCCAGGCCTTTGGTCACAAACATATTTAATGATGACTCAGCCTTTTAACAACTCCTCACTATGTAGATACTTAGAAAATAGATTCCCATCTGAATCAAGTGAGATGAAAATGTGCAGTGCTTTTGAACTCAGATTTCGTTCATACTGACCATGGTATCAGAGAAGGTTAGGAAGCAGATCATGAATGTGATCACACAGTATGTGCGGGACAATCTGAGGATCAGGCCTAGCCAGCATGATTTCATGAAAGACAGGTCCTGCTTGACCAATTTGATCTCCTATGACCTGGTGATCCTCCTAGTGGATGACAGAAAGGCTGTGGATGTAGTCTACCTAGACTTTGGTAAAGCCTTTGACACTGTCTCCAACAGCATTCTCCTGGAGAAGCTGACAGCCCATGGCTTAGACAGGTGTACGCTTTGCTGAGTAAAAAACTGGCTGCAAGGCTGGACCCAGGGAGTGAAAGGAGTTAAATTCAGCTGGCAACCAGTTACAAGTGGTGTTCCCCATGCACCAGTACTGGGGAGAGTCCTGTTTAATTTCTTTATTGATGATCTGGATGTGGAGGATTGAGTGCAGCCTTAGTAAGTCTGTGGATGACACTAAGTTGGGAGGAAGTGTTAATCTGCTTGAGGGTAGGAAGGCCCTACAGAGGGATCTGGATAGGCTGGATCGATGGGCTGAGGCCAATTGTATGAACATCGATAAAAGCAAGTGTCAGGTCCTGCACTTTGGTCACAACACCATGCAATGCTACAGGCCAAGGGCAGAGTGGTTGGAAAGCTGTGCAGAAGAAAAGGATCTCGGGGTGCTGATCAACAGCTGGCTGAACATGAGCCAACAGTGTGTCCAAGTGGTCAAGAAGGCCGATGGCATCCTGGCTTGTATCAGAAATAGTGTAGCCAATAGACTATGGAAGTGATTGTCCCCTGAACTCAGCACTGCTGAGGCCACACCTCAAGTACTGTGTTCAGTTTTCGGTCCCTCACTACAAGAAAGACATTGAGAACCTGGAATGAGTCCAGAGAAGGGCAACAAAGCTGGTGAGGGGTCTGGAGCACAATTTTTGTGAGGAGCAGCTGAGGGAACTGGGATTGTTTAGTCTGGAGAAGAGGAGGTTCAGGGGAGACCTTATTGCTCTCTACAACTGCCTGAAAGCATGTTGTGGTGAGGTGGGAGTCAGCCTCTTTTCCCAGGTGACTAATGACAGGATGAGAGGTAATGACCTCAAGTTGCACCAGGGAGGTTGAGGTTGGATATTAGGAAAAATGTATTCTCCAGAAGAGTGGGCAAGTATTGAAACAGACTGCCCAGGGAAGTGGCGGAGTCACCATCCTTGAAGGTGTTCAAGAAACACATAGATGTGGCACTTAGGGACATAATTTATTTGGCATAGTGGTGATGATTTGACAGTTGGACTTCATGATCTTAGAATTCTTTTCCAATGTTAATGATTCTATGATTTGTGCACAGTCAAATTGTTAAATTTTCATTGAAGGATTGCTCTCCAATCCAGACATGCCTACAAGGTTTGCATAGGCCTTTATTTGCCACAAAGATGTTATTTTGGCAAAAGTTGGATTGAATTCTTACCTTCACTAAAAGTGTTGCAGTGAAGTGCAAGCAAAAAGAAATTTAAATTTTATTTCAAGGTAGTCAGGAAAACTAGAGTCCATAATATCTGAGAGAGTAAATAAAACTTGGTGAGGAATCTATGACTGAAAGATTTTCTGTCAAGATGAAATGTCACTTTCTGCCATAACTCTTTAGCTCATCTATGTAGGGAACAACTTGCTTGGGAGAAAGCACTGTGCCAAGCTCCCAAAAGGAATAAGCTCCAAAAGGAACTAATAGTAATAATGAACTAAGTCCCATAAGGATTCAGCCTGGCCTTCTCATATACAAAAGCACGCTATCATGAAAAATATGCAGCTCAACATTATGATATAAAACCTGTATAGAACAGACCAACAAATCCATGCAGTAGTTGAGGTTGTTGATAAACAGAGAAGAATAAGAGAGGAAATGCAAATATATCTAGAGTTATATATAATCCTTTATAGGATTATTCTGCGGAGCAAGGGATATATAGCAATAAGGATATATATAGCAATAAGGATTCATAATCACTTTTAAAACTCTTGTCCTCTCTGAAATTGTTAGTCATAGTGATGGGTTGCTTGGTTGTGGGATTCATTTTCCAAAAACATCCCATACTGGGTACCATGACATTATTCTGTCTGGACTGCTGTATTGCAGATTACTCAAAAGCATGGGTAATGTTTTGTGAGTATAGGAAGCAAATCAATGAAACTTTTTGAAGATGTGACTGTCAAGGACAGCCAACTGATTTTGCAGTGGGAAGACCTGAATAGGAAAAACCAGCTCGTCTCAGAAGAGCAATTATGATTCATTGATATAAGCATTTAAGAGAAGCTCAGTCATAAATCCTAGCTGCAGTCAATGACAGTGAGCCTGGATTTAAAGCTTGACTTCTTGGTTGTCAGGGTGAAAAATCTGAGGGCCTGAGTTCATGGCAGCAACCTTAGCTGGACGATCTTGATGGTTTAGTTGACGATTGTCGAAGTAGAGCTGAGTTTCCATCTAAACTCAGAGCCAATAAAACTAAGTTGCTCTCTAAAAATGTGTGGGTAATTGAGAACTGAGCTTTTGTTTTCCAAAATGCAACAATGGTGATTATTTAATGGGTTCAAACTGCGGATTTTTGAACAGAAGAGCTATGGTTCAGGGAAACTTTCAGACAACATAAAAATCGGAGTTGCAATGTTCAGCATCTTATGCTTGTAAGATCTGCTGGTTTCAGAGGTGGAGCAAAACGATGCAGAGAAGACATTTTTGAGGCCTGGATAGAACAGGGTGTTTTTTCTTCTTCTGTTAAAATGTCCGATGTTACACATGAAACAAAAGAGAGGATTCAGATTACAATGAGACAGATTGTGTCTGTGCCAAAGTAGGATCAAAGGAAGCAGTATATTCTCTTGGAAAGCTTTAGGCTTGGCTGTTGAATAAAATGGATATTTTTCAAATAATTTCTTGGGAAAAAAATATATGGAATTTGAGCTTTATTTTGTATGTGACTCAAGAATGTAGGTCTTTTCTAGATGAAATCCTGTTACATGGCTGCCTTTTCAAGGATTTAATTGCTCCAAGGATTTATGCTTACACAGTATTCTTCACGTCTTAGAAATCATCCTAAGTCCTACTTTAGTAATGCTCCTCTTTGATGAGAATATTTCATGGCCTGTGTAAAGTGGGGTAGGTCTTTGCCCGTTCCCTTGCCTTCACATATGAGTTCTGGCCAAAACAAATGTCCTGTCTTCTTGGCAGAGGCCAATGAAAAATCAGTCTTATTGAGAGGATTGCAAATGATGGACTTCTCCAGCTACAGTAATATTTTTTTTTTCAAAATCCAGAATATTTTGAAGAAAAACGTGGAGATCAAGACAACAGTTCTTGGCTGCTGTTGCTTATATTATGTCCATTTTGTTGGTAAATAATAGTTCCAAAGTTTTGTTTTTCAAATAAGAAAATGTCTCTTCTTCTGCCTTGGTAGACAGTGAAGAGCATAGAGCCAGAAATGTGTTTATAATTTTCATGAAAAACAGGCTGAAAGTTTCTGAGGGCTTGCAGAGTTCATCATAAGAAAACAGCTCAAAAGAAAAAGTGATTTCAGTTTTCAAGGTCTTAATTTTCAGAGTGCCATGTGCCACATATTTCACAGTGTTTGGTTTTTGTTCCAGCAAATGATTTTTGTATTTTTATTTTTTTGCTATGAACTTCAGTGGAGCTAAAATTGCGCTGCAAAAGTTGATGATACAGGGGAAAACAGAAAAGTGGAATTTATTATGCATTTCTTCAACTACTACTAAATAGTTTTTTAGGTAAAATAATGTATTTTGTTTTGCTCAGGTTTATTCTAATTATTTCTGCAAATTTATTACTTCTCTGTTTTGCTTTGGTTAATAAGTGATTCCACTTGCAGAAGATCAGCCTGAAACACATGAGGATCCAATCTGCTAAATTAATATCTTGAAAACATTCCATACTTCTGCAAGTACAAAATAAATTTGGATCCATTATTTATTTTATAAGAAAAGGCTAATTTGTTATTTACTGCGAACTTATTTTCTGTTGAGCAGATTGAGATAGTTCCCTAACCATGCCCTTTTCATCTTAAACTGTCATGGAAATAAAGATTCAGTCATTACAATTTCCATATTCTGAATATAATTATCCATTAAGCAATTGAAGAGCAAACAGTATGGGAGAGATAGAGGGTATTCTTTTTCTGGGAATCAAACTCTACCAAAAAAGTCCTTCCTCTCTCTTTTAAAATTTTTCCCCCCAATGAAAAAGAGATGTGTTTGTACTTCCATAGAAGTAACCGCATGATTAAGATAAATACATTTTGATCTTATTTTGGTATTGTCGTGGTGCCGAATGACAGAGCTTTTATGATATTTATGAGTATATGACTGTACAGAACATAGACAATGATATGAGCAGACGTGAGAAAGCTGCTGCCAAGAGAAAACAAGGCAGGAATGAAGAATACAGAAATAATAAATATCTAAGGATTCACTGATGTACATAAAATCATGTAGGTGCCAATATATTTAATATTAATTATGTCAGTTTCAATGAGAATGCATCAAGATAGCGTGTCTTTTCATTGACAATTTGAGTAGGTGATAAAATCAAGATATTATGTTGGCTTGCATACTTTGAAATCAAAACCTGTCTTTGTAAAAATAACAAAGATCACTGAAGCAAATACAAAATTTGACTAGATTTTTAAGTCTTCAAATAATATGTCCTTCAAATCTAAAATAAAATATATAGTAACGTATTTCTGTCAGTATAATTTTTTTCAGCCTTTCCAAAACCTTATGAAGGGCAAGTTCATTGCAGAGCAGAGCCTATGATTTCAGTGTTGAAAATAGGGAAATGAAATATTTTGCTACTGTGCATTGTCAATATGCTTAAAGGCCAAATTCTCTTTACAGAAATACGTGCTCTAAGCCCATTTTATAGTTTGAAGATTTATTTTAAATTTTCTAAAGTTATAATGTCATCTGCTCTTTTATTTGTTTATTTTACTTACAGAAGCACTTACAGTTACCAACACATAATCACAGCTGACTTAGCAATGATGGTTCAGGGAATCTGTTCATGCAGAATTTATCAGTTCTGGGTAAAGCTCTGAAATTGTTCCTTCAATATACACTGAGCCTAATGCAGTCTGCCACTGGCATCTTTCTCTCTAGCAGTAATGGAAAACATTTAAAGCTTGCTGGTCATTCAGGCAGCTGGACCACCAACAGACCTGAAACATAGCCACTGTTTTGGTGTGAAACCACAGTACGACACTTAGGTCTCCTGCTGCAGGAGATCTGTGAGTCAGCTATAAACGGGACTTGAAATTGTGAAAAGAAACATCCCTGTGCTAGACGCGTAAAAAAACTTTTGATGGCAGACAAAAAGAGAAAAGGGATACTTTAAAAATAGATAGCTCCTCTTCAGTGTAAGACCAGTAAGAGAAGAAAACTTAAAGGTCACGTGAGACAGATGGTCCTCAATTAGCAGAAGACAAACAGCATATAGGAAAAACTGCTGAAGTCAAGGTCTACATCTAAAAGTAACGGGGCAAATGAAGAAAAGACATACTTACAGACTTCTATTATTAAATCCAGATCAATTTCTCCCTTACGCTAGCCAAAGCAAGGAGTGAGCATCCAAATAAGTATCTAAAGCCAGATGTCTCCTTCTTTTATAGTGTTGTGTGTCTGTCTGCAGCCATTAACTTTAGAGGAGTTACTTAGTAGAAATCTGGTTTAAATGGTTTAAATAAAGAAAAACATAATGCAAAGAGAATTCCCCAACCTTAGTTTCTGGAATGATATTGTCATGGGAAACCTTTCAAAAGCCATACTGCAGCCTAGTTCTGGAGGATGTGGAAAGTCCAGTAGGGAAAACTGATTCAGAGCAAAGGGGAGCTGCTCACCCATCTCCTTTTGATATAGAGAGATTTGAAAACATTCATGTTTGATGATGTGAGACTCCAATGCTGCAACTTAGTGACTGACTTGCTAGCTGTATCTTAATGGTGTTATTTGCTACCCAGAATGGCCAGGAGGATTTCTTCTAGGCAGGACAAGATGGGGAATGGTCTCACAAGTTTCCTGTTAATGCTTTGTCAATTATTATCATCATTAAACAGAGCATTAAACTACGTAGAATCTCATAACAATAAATGACACTTTTGCTATATTACCTGTTTAATACTACAGTAATTGCTTCTGATTAGATATAACTAATAGTCTTCTTGCCAACATGATCTTTTTAATTAAGTATTTCATAGCTTCTAGTAAAAGCAAAATATATTCTCAGTTGGTGTTATATCAATTTGGAGCACCAGCTCTGATTTTATTTCTCAAATGTTATTTCTGCAGTGTGATCCACGCAAGAACTAAAGACTACTAATGTAACTTTCTTCAAACAATTCTACTGACCTCTTTTTACCATAGATACAATTATTCAGATTTTGACACTACTCGTTCCTCTTCCTGCTCCCTCCAAGTGTGATCCCAAAGGAATTTGGGATTCAATAACATGACTCCTACCAATTTCAAGATCAATAATGTCAGACTTGTTTAACTTCCAAATTATTCGGGAAATGAGCATGAAAGCTTGAAAAAATTCTCTATACATACACAGTTAAACAGATTAACAGAGATCAGTGCTGTACTTAGATTATTGGCACCTTTAGAAGTTAAAAATGTAGACAGAAACACCAACCTCCATCCCAGCCTTCACAGCACTGATAGATGCAGACTCTTAGAATGAGGTACCAGAATGTTTCCAAAATCCACTAAGTTTCTTATTACCATTCTGTTCACCCCAAATCAGATCTTGAGTTTTAGATCATTATCAAATATTAATACTTACTTAAGGTTTCCTTTAACCAGCTCCCAAACTTTTAAAGAAGAATTTCCAAGAGCTGTTGTTCCCATTTCTGCTTAATTTCAACACTGTTGGATTTTAGCCCCTCACTCTGAGTCCACACCCACTGCTAATGCTTCTTAGGGGGCTAACCAACCAAAAATTTTCTACTATTGTGTCTTTAGAGCCTGTTTTCTCGTAGTGTAGCTGCCCTAACCCAGAAATATGTTCCTGCAATGCCAACTACCAAAGTAGCCCAACCTGTATTTTTAACACTAAATATTAATTCTTCATAGGTATTAGTTTGTCTAAGAACTGGGATGGGAAATTATTGTTTATTTTTTGAAGTCAGAGGATGGAAGCCCACCAACAGCCTTCCTGAAAATGCTCAGGAAGTTGTCATCAGCAGGAAATGCTACCCAGCTGTCTCGTGAGATTGCCTGGTCTAATCACTGGAATTCAATTAATCTGTAGCTCAGGTGCTTGATCAAAATTTACAGACATTCAATGATTGCAGAGGAACTACAGGTTGAGTTTAAGCCCATTTTTTTATGTTTATTTTGGTTGTGCTGATTTTTCCAAGCTAAAAGTAAAAACCCAAGCAAATCTTTCTCCATCTGTAGCAGCAGGAAGAAAACACCTCAAATACACACATATCTTCTGAAAACTGCTTTTTTCCACAGTCCTTATGTCACAGTTCTCAGTTTCTCAAGTGATTCATTTCAAAATTACGTTAATATGGAAAGCTGAGCAGATATTGTTTGCAGAAGGAGAAAAAAACAATCTTAATAGAAATGCTCAATTCTTCTAGGGTCACTTCATACGTTTTTACAGTAGGGTTCTGGCCTTGTGCTGGCCAGTACAGACTCCTACAGGGAGATATTTAGTATCTTTGTAGATTATGTGAGAGTAAAGAAGCAAAATATGTAATAGAAATATTCTTGTGATTAGGCTATTTATTACTTCTAGCTGTAAACTGGTAGTAAATATGGCTTTTCTGGCATAGCTCCTGGCAAACAAACTAACTATAAAGATGCAAAATTGTGGGATTTCCATTTCATTTCTTGCCTCATTAATTTCATTAACTTACAAATAGATGAATACATAAAATTAAAAAGTAATTTCCTTTTAATATTTTTAAATTACTCTCTCCAAGTACTCAAACCTTTTAATCTGTTCTTTTAAGGCCTTCATCTAATTGCTTTTACAGAGGCATAATTGAGGTTTTGTGAATCAGATATCAGTGTGATTGATTATAAAAAAGCTAATCAGAGAGTGCCATTCACAAGACAATTGCAATTGTTTCTAAAATATTTACTTGCAGTCTCTGCCACTTTGCTAACTTTGCAGCATGTACAAAATGTGTGGGTGCAATGTGTGAAGGTGTGAGCTTATGTGGAGAAATCAAAACCTAGTCATGGAGTAAAGTCTGTTTCTTTTTCTTACACAAGGACAGATTGCATGGGAATTATAGTGTTTCCCATTTAATAGAAGTAGCCTTCATTTTGATGGTTTTCACAACAGTGACAAATGGTAGCTAAAAAGAAAAGGGGAGAATGTAATCAATCTCTGCACCTTTAAAAATAGCTGAAAAAGAGGAGAAAAACTAAACTATTTAAAAAAAATAGTTTGAGACAAACAATCTTCTGCAAGATAAGGCAAGTGCAAAAGATGATTGGGGCTAGGTGCTAGGTCTTTGGAGCAGGCAAAAACTGCATCTCTTTTTCTTGTCTGTTTAGGATTTCAGTTTCCATGGACACAGCACAGTAACAGGTGTGTCCAGAAAGGAGAATGTTCCCCCAAAAGGTCATAGAGTGAATCTGAGAGCAGAAAATATGTAAGGGAGAAATTAAGAAGAAAAGTGGAATTTTATTCTGAGAATTCCTAGTATTAGTATTAGTGACTGTTACATAGCAACAGTGATAAAGGCTTCAGGTGTTGTTCAGTCTGGGAATCATCTAGATGGTTAACATTTATTTAATATTCACATTTTATTATGTAATAATTTAATTTTAATACTTATTAATATTTCTAAAAAAAGGCATAACAGTAAAATTACAGCTGGTGATATTTGAAAGAAATTTCACTGAAGTTAGGACAAGCCACAAAAACATAATGCTGAATTTTTCACTGTATCCTCAAGAATCCATTCTAAAACTTTGTATTATAAATGAAGGTGAAAATACGCAAAGTCTTGATCATTTTGCTGTACTCAGTGGAAACTGACTCTTGGGCAGATTAGATCAGACTCTGCTATGTAGAAATTTGGTTGTGGAAAGCTTGGAATGGAAAACTTCTTACTTCTGAAATCATGTGAGATGTGAAACAAGCAGGTTAGATTTAGAAAATGGTCACTTATTTATTCTGGTGTTTATTTGGTGTTAAAATGAGCCTCAGCTGGGTTTACAGACCTAGGCTAACAGTTCAAGAAAGACAAGGAACTACCAGAGAGAGTCCAGTCGGAGGGCTATGAAGTTGTTAGGGGCCTGGAGAATTTCTCTTATGAAGACAGGCTGAGAGACCTGGGACTGTTCATCCTGGAGAAAAGAAGACTGAGAGGGGATCTTACCAATGCGTATAAATATCTAAAGGGTTGGAGTCAAGTGGATGAGGCCAGGCTCTTTCCATTGATGCTCAGTGACAGAACTAGGGGCAATGAGCACAAACTGGAACACAGGAAGTTCTAGACGAAAATGAGAAAAAAATCTTTACTTTGAGGCTGACAGCCCACTGGAACAAACTGCCCAGAGAGGTTGTGGAGTCTTTTTGGAGATATTCAAAACCTTCCTGGACTCTTTTGTGTGCAACCTGCAGTAGGGAAACTGCTTTTAGCAGTGGGTTTGGACCAGATGATCTCCTGAGGTCCCTCCCAACATCTACGATTCTGTGATTCTGTAACCTTGTGCTGAGACGTTCCTTATTGGGATTGGTTTTGTACTTGCAGAAAATGACAATCAAATATTTTCTTAGTGACGCAGAGGAGGGTAGAAATTTTGTTATTGAAGTTCATGGTTATTGTACAAATATATGTAGAGATTCTGACCCCTCTAGAGCTTTATAAATCTCACTACTCTTCCTTTTTAAATCATGTATTGATTTGGCCTGGATTCAATGTGTGCTTTAAACTAAAGCACAATAATGAAAGAGAATGGTAGGATTACTTAGGGATAAGTTTCTTAGATTTATCTGAATGGCAATGTTTTCATAATTTTAAGGAAGAAATGTAGGAACATATTTTTCATATAATGCCTGGGAGTAGTCCAGTGTATTTCCCATTATCAGCTTGTAAGAAATGTAAGGCTTTTGTTCTTGAAAACAATAATTTTAAAGTCACACTTTTTTTTTGAACACAACGAGGTCTAGCAGCTGATTTGTCTTTCTGCTGCACCCAAGCGCACAATGTAAGGTAAATTCTCTAATTTGTCTTTGGGGAGTATGTGTGAGTTGTTCCTGTTTCAGCTCTGTAAATACATTTTTCTCTCTCTGAGACATCAAAAATTCATTAAGATCTTACTACCCTCACTAATTTCCAGGTATATGCCTAGCTCTTACAACTCTTTTCTGTTTTTTTTTTTTTGTCTTTATCCAGAAACTTTCTTTCTCACTTTTCAAACATTGCACTTATCTTTTACAGATAGATTCACTACAACTTTTCACATAGCACTATTTCTTGACTTACTTATTTCATCCGTGCTTCATTTTTTCCTCTGAACTTCCCAAAATCTTTCAGCCTTCTAGTCCTCTTTGCCTCCATTTCACTTCAGCTTTCGTTCCCTATATGAAATAAAAGTACATCATACTGCAGTGCTTCTGTCATTCTAATTTATTCCTCTAACTCTTTGGTCCATTTTCCACTCTACACTTTTTCTGTTCTTTTCTGCAGACTACTTAAATACTACAAAAGGAGATAAAATCTAGAATTGCTGATTCTATTGGTATCTTTCTTTTACTGGTTGGTCCTTGGTTCCTTCCCTAGCATCTCCTTCATAGGCTGATTCTCTCAAAGTAGTATTTTGGGTAAGGTGGTCAATGACAACAGTCAATTTCTGCGGCCTATCTCTTTGAAAGAGAGTGATAATTCCTTCAAAAATCTGGCTTACACCTGGAGAAGCCAGTCTCTCAGATGGATGATGAGAATATATGAGCACAGAGCCAGTACCCCAAACAAAATTTGAAGGGTAAATGTTTCGCTGTCTGCTCCCTGATCTGCCACATTGAGATAAGAACAGCAGTGAGCAATGTGCCTGGAGCGCAGAAGGTGACACTGGCAACTAGAACACATCTGGAAGAGAGATGACAATTCAGTTTGCTGAGGACATCTTTGTCAACATAAACTCCCAAAATAAAGCAGTAAGTCTCAGAAAGAAATTGTAACATAGTGCCAGCAAAACTGGGAAATGTTGTCAAGGCATCTGACAAGCTCAGCAAATGCCAGAATTGCCTATACAGTGAAGTTTAATTAAAGTCTATTGTTTCCATTATTGCTTAATGATTCCTCCAAAAGTAAATGTTTTTTTTCAGAATGCTAATTATTCTTGGATATTTTAAAGAGATTGGAGGGCGTTTTCCTCTCTCTCATTTGATAACTGAACCATTCAGGAGAGTAGAGTAAATGGTGGTATAAGAATTGGTGAAAACAATTTAAGTTAGAGAAGATAATATGCTGTGATAGGTGTTGTGGTGCTTTTACATGAAAACCAGTCTACTAGCAAATTAAATTAACTTTCTGTGCTGAAAGAAACTTGTCAATGACTTCTCCACTTTTACTCTTGAATTCTAACTGAGACTCAGCATGAGGAAACGGCACAGTTGTTTTTGCAAGTAAAGTAGAAAATAGATCCATCAGGGCATATCTCTCACTGTGCTGTCCAGAAAGCTTGATTCTGCAGCTTATACATGTGTGCTAATTGTCATGCTGAGTTTTGTTGTCTATCCAATAAGCCATGCATCAAAACTCAAGATTCAATATTAAAAGCTCATGCTAATGGAAAAAGCAGCTATAAATGAATAATTTTTTGACATGGTGAACGGTTATTGCATGTGGGGAACCTGTATTATTTAACATTAGTTAGAGAGAAGAGCTTTAGAAGTATTCTTACACAGTGGTCCCTATATCATACACATTTGCTACTAACTGCATGACTTCTTGAAATGTATTCACGTTATCCACTTTACCCAGGTTATGCAGGCGTAGAATAGACTAATTTTACTAACAGAAAGTCATATCAGTGTGGAAAATGTATTGTAACCAGTTCTACAACCAAAGATATTTTAAATGTTGCAGTTAGTGTAAACATTGATTAGAAGAGTCTGAAAAAGCACTGTATTTTAAAGTTGTGAGATTTTCTGTAAAGAAAGTATTACATGTGGGTACCTGTGAAGGTTTTTGTCATGTGTATGGTCAGCAGTATATCTTAAAAATGTTAATATTTCTTAAGAGGATTTTTCACTGTCATACCTATTCCAGTCTAAGTGGCAATAGAGTTCAAACATTTTGGCAAATGTAAACTCAAATGTGAGGTGCGATTGATGTGCTTAGCTGGGTGACATTACTTGTATAGTATTACTGTGTCATAAATTTCATTCACCTCTACTGCTGCCCTGTATCTTCACTTCTCAGATTATCTTCTGCAATATGCATCTTTCCCTCTTCTTATATTCATTTATTATTATCACCACTTTATTATTGTTACTACGAACAGTGTTAATTTTTCCATTCTTATTTTATCTTCCTTTTTTCCTGTGCAAATTTGGTCATATTTATCATTAGAAAGAGGATACTATAAAAATATTAACTCTATTTTCTTTTAGTTTTAAAAGGACATTCTTCATGTTTCACTGAATTTTTTTATCGGGCAATCATTGGTATTGCTTCTTATTTATGTTTTCCCTGTAAGTGCACAGAGAAGACAGGGAATCTCTTTTAAATCCTTGTGCTCCCAGTAATTTTAATCCTTTAACTTCTCTTATTCTTGTAGTTTTTGAATGGATTTGAACCAATGACCTGGCGGCAAAAGATCATTTTCCATCAGGAACATTTATCTTTCTGATATTGCTTTTATGACTTTGCCATACGTGGCATTTTCTTTTGCTCAAGTCCATCTGTATACGTGTGAAGGTTAACTGCAGGAATCACTGGCTGGCTTCTCTCCTTTCGTTAACATGAACTACCAGTATCCAGCAATGATTTTTGACACAGCAGTGTCTTCATTCGTTTGTTTACTGGCATAGAGGCAATTGATCTCCTCAGGAGAAGACTATGGCATCTGACCCACTAGAAAAGTGGAGATTTAATGTTTTGGGATGGGAATCAGAGCAGAGAGCCTGCGAGCCTCACAATTTGGAGCATCCTTTGCAGTGACCTCTCAAAACCAATCATGAGTTTTCTAAATGACTAAAATTGTCTGTATTGATAACCGAGTGAAAACGATTCCTGGGTGAAAAATAGAAGTAACTCTTACTAAAAGTATTGTCCACAGAAACTGGAAGAAAATGGCTTCTAAGTTTTTTCTCTCTCTTTTATTTTTTTTTTTTTTCCCCATAAGAGGTTCTGCTTTGAGTATTTTAGATATTGCAAAAGATCTGGAAAATGAGGCCTTCTTAATTTTGTCTTCTCCTTGTGGAAGAAGATACAGATATATATAGATTATACCAAGATTTTTGCTAAAAAAAATTTAAGATCTATTTTAAATTAATTTTGCAAAAGTCTTTTTCAGAGAAAGAATTTATGTTCGTTCTAGTTAAATCTTGAAATACTAGAAGCAGTAGAACTAGTAATAAAAGAAACACATTTGTAAGTAAGCTTGAAAATTCCAACATTTCAGCTTATTTATACAGTTACCTTTGTTTTATTATTTGCAGTCTAACAATCTTCATGCTCAGTCTAAAACCTTTAATTTCCTCTATAATATATATCTCTATGAAAATGAACATCTCAGAAGACTTAGGCACTACAGACACGATAGCAGACAACCCTTTAAAAATGTTTTTTTTAAAAGGTTTCACTTGAAAAGGAAATTATGCCAATAGGCATTAATCATTTTGGAGGGTTCATATTGCTTCACAGATATGTACAATGTTAATGAAATCAGTGATGCTGTTATGAACTAGTGTATCAAAAAGCTCATTTGCCCCAGTAATAACAGGGGCTTTAAATGAGAAAAGGTGTTCATGCAAGGATGCTGCAGAATTCTGAGTCTTCATATACAGAAAAACTTACGAAGTATTGTGACATTCAAAAACGTCTAGAAAGATGTTGTGTCAAAAAGCATGTAAACAGAAAGGTGAGCTGTACGTGTGTTTCTTTACTTTGTAAACTGTACATACTATACAACTGAAGTTTTTCTGCTTGCATCAACAGTTTTCTTATCTTTTCAATAAACTAAACAAGACAATGAAAGAGTTTTGGAAGTTCTTTATGCTTTTGTGATTTCAGTATTTTGATCAGTTCTGAGGTTAAAATAAACCAATCTTTTCTGTGTAATTTCCTTTTATTTTTCTTTCCTTATGTAAGAAATTTAGTTCCCGGTTGTCTATAATGATAAATTATGTAAACCTTAAAAAAAAAAAAGAAAGAGACAATGATAGAGAGAGAGTTCAAGAGGGACAGACTAAAACCCTGAAATATAATGATTTAAAGCTACCCAGAGTTTTTGCTGTTGGTCTATATGATCAGTGTGTGATGCTGAAATGATTGGTTGCAGTCACAGCTGGCAAGGTGTTGAATATCATCGCATTTGTAATATTAGACATATTCTGCATAATACCATGACTGTAAGGGGTAGTACAGATCTTGGCTCCATTTCAGAATCTGTAGTCCCAGCAAACAGAGCCCGTCTACAAATTACGAATTTTTCAACTACTTTCTATTTTAGCTTGTTGCCAGCAGTCTGAGGCCAAGGTACTTTGGCATATAAGTCCTCAGCAAGACATCTTTGCACCCACAAAACACAGTTTAGCAGGTAATGAAGTGCACTCTTTCACTGGGGTCATGCTACCTCATCAGGGGCTAAATGCAATTATTCATGGTCAAAACTCAAATACAATTTTAGAAAGTAGTTGTATTACAAACTGTAAAAAATCAACAGAAGGACTGCTTTTTCCATGTCCTCAGTACGTCAACATTCCCTTTAAATATGTTTTGAAGTTTTATGGAAATAATATACTCAAAAGACAAACAGAACAGGCTCTGAAAAAGTTATGAAAAATGGATAGTGAGTGTCGGAAGAGAGGGATAGAGAACATGAAAGAATAGAGGAAAAGAAAAGAAGCCAAAAGAAGAAGAAAGAAAAGAAACAAAGAAAGAAAAAGAAAGAAGCAAAGAAACAAAGCGAAAGAAAGAGAGAGAAAATAACTTACTATAGTATTTGATAGCTGTAATTGCTATGCTTTTTGTAAAGGCTTCCTTTTTCTGATTAGAGACTTTAAGATAGTCACTACTGAAAACAGTATTTAAAATTCATTCTTTTCCTCCTTTTTCTTTGAATTCTTCATTATGTAAAACATGTACTTTAGTGCTCTTGAAATGTTTTTTTTCTCTTCATTAAATTGCTCCATTTTTATTTTAATGTTCCTGTAGTTTGGATTTTCTCTAAAAATACCTGTGTATCTGTTAAGAACATTTGTTCTTTCACAGAGCCTGTTTTTCATTGCATTTTTTTAAATCCTTTTTCTGAGTGAAAATGTGATTATTTTATTTTTTTTTCTTAATATCTATTTGGTTTTGCTCTTGCATCATCAGTCAGGACCACACTCATTTTGTCCAAATCTGGCCAAAGACAAGGACAGTACATGATTAGTGGAGTCTAAATTAAGTATTCATGATTTTTCTTTTATCAGTATTAATTTTATGCCGTTGCATAAGAATTCAAATCCAAACATTTACAAGTAAGTTATTAAAGTAAACTTCACTCCCATTGATGTTTTGAAATGTCATGTTAGTTAATTGGGGTAGTACAAAGACAAAACTGTACAAGCCAGCATATCAAGCATTGCCCATTACCTTTGGGCTCATGTTCTGTAAGCTAGGAGAGGAAAGAAAGCCAGACAAGTAGCACAGGCCACCAAAACCCATGCCTGTCTGCTCCTTTCTATTCCTTTTTGCTCCCCAAAGTGTGTTCAGCAAATTTAGTTAGACCAATTCTTTTGATATAGGCTTATATGTCTTCACTTAAGGAAATGTTTTTATTGAGGGAGAAAAGCCTCATGACAGTATTTGTTTTTATTGTGGGTTTCAGCACTACAAGAGTTATGGACACCATCTAACCAGCACTAATGTGCAGAGGCAGTATCAGGCTGATATACTGAGCATCATTACTTACCGTGGACTTTTTAAGAAGTTGGGAATTGAAGGCTGAAATCTCAAGACAGTCCTCACAGCGGTCCAAGGACTTGAGTTTAGAGCTATCCATAAATTTTGTTTATGTTTATCCAATAAGAACTTAGCCAGTGAGTGCTGCAAAGAAACACTTACTTAAACATAAATGGAAATTAATTAGTCTATCAAATGAAAGTAAAGGAAATTCTGAGCCAGGGTTGCACTCCTAGTCACAGTAACACATCATATCTTTACTCAATGTATCTAAAATTTTTTTTAAGCGTGGCTGCCAAATCATCATGATTCTTTTATTTATTAGCCAAAACTTTCAGTCTTCTCTGTATTACCTATGACAGCTGTTTTAGTAGCTGATTTCTTATTAGAAAATATTATTCTAAAAATATATTTTTTGGTGTTTGTTGACTCATGATCTTTTTCTTAATGGAGCTGTTTTGCAAAGATTCAGTATAAGGTGCATTTCTAACATCCTGGCTCCTCTATTCTGCACACCAATTGGCACACACGTCAGTTAGCCAGTCCTGCAATAAAAGAAATTAATGGACTATTTCATTATATGGCATCCAGCCGATGGAGTACAGAAACTGCTATAAAGCTCGGGGCTCAGTGGGACTGCTGGTATGAGGAAGGTGTGCAGCATTTGGCCCACATTTTGCATTGACATTACAGAGTTAAAATTAGCACAGCTGTCTGCCTTGAATGAAGCAGGAAGAGTGATGCTGGCTGTGCAGCCTCCTGACTATTAAATTGACCCCTTCTCCCTTTTATTTTTCCTTAACATAATTTTTGTCATGCTGAAATAAATGAGATTACTTACACTGTTAGAGAACGGACTGGATAATCTGGCCAATATAGCACATTAAAATTATATGTATTCTATTGTTTATAATCAAATATGATTGTCTTCCTGAAATAAGCACTGTATGGATGTAGTGATAACCACTAATGGGTCAACTGGGTACCAGAGCACAGTAAATTCAGATGATGAATACACGGGTATGCTGCAGATTTCTGTTTTTGTATTATTTTAATAGAGAGAAGAGTGTGGAAAATAAAGGAAATTTTCCTCTAAGGAATACCAATAAAATCTCACTTAATTATATATTATAGATCTCATGCTGCTCTTTAACAATGGATTTCTCAACGGAAAAAAAATAGTATTTTTCATATGTGGGAGGAAAATCTTGAAAACGACACTTGGAGCTTAAAAAACAGACAGTAAACACAAACAGCAGTCAAACGTGTTGATACAGAAGCTTGATTCATGGATTCAGAACACGATGGCTAGCACTGCAGTTACATAGTCCCTATTCCTCATCCGGCTCCTCAGGAATATTATAGCCACAGGCAATTGGGAGGACAGAGGTAGAAACAAGTATTCTCTGGACATCAGCTATATTTTTAGAGATGTTGGATGCTCTCAGGGTACTTAGCTACAAGTAAGAAGTTCTCTGCCCTTTCAGATGAAACAAATGCAGCAGATAGAAGAATTTTACATTGTAGTATGAGAGTGTGATTCAGCATTAAACTTATTTATATTCTACACCTCATACAAAAGAAAAATGGAGGACCAGGGGTGAAATCATAGGCTGAGAGAGGTCAATGAAATAATGTCCTTAGAGGAGGACCTCACGCCAAAATTCAGCAGCAGACAAATTTCCAAGAGAGATCTTGATCATCAATAACTCCTGCTAATTCAGTAAAAATCACAGGTGGGCACTCAATATTTTGAAACTCCCTTGGTATGCTCAGTACTTTGAAACTCCCGTGGTATGTTATCTTCCCTGTTCTATTTCTGTCTGGTTTTTATTCCTCTATTGATTTTAATGGACTTCAATTAAGGTCTCTTGTCTCAGAATCTTTAGAGCTTTATTTATACAGAGCACAGACTTCTAGATCACTCTTTTCATTTTTTTCTCCTCAGAATCCTTAAAGCACTGGACATATATTTTTTTTACACTGGTATATTATATTAATTGGGATAAATTTAGAAACACAGATACCTTTCAAACCATCTGCAGTTTCACTGATTCTTAGTGATTTTGTCTTTATGGGTATATCTCGATAATTGACAATTACACCTTACTGCATGCCATCCGGCTCTGATGTTAAAAAAGCTCAGATTTGGTTAAATTTGTACTTTAGTTTCAAAGAAAATTCACAAACCATTCCATCATTAACTACATCAAATGATAAGAGAGTTTCAGAACAGGAGAACATTATACCCTATTCATAAATTCAAATCACTTCTTCATCCTCATATTTCATGTTTATGGGAATGTAGCTTGAGTTTTAAGATTAGCACCTCTGTCTACTCAAGTGTGAACTGCTGGCTCCTCCCCTCATCTTTCCAAGTGCTGTAAATCTTCTTTACCCACTGCCAATGAGGCACAATATCAATTATGTACAAATAAGTCTATGGAAAAACACTGCACAATTTCCTCCTTAAGGTATAATAAAGCAAGGGCGATTACAGTCAGTATTAGTAACCAGAATCTTTGGAAGTGGATATTTTCCTTCAGAAATATGCGCTCACTAATTGGCTAGACTTTCAATGTCACTCTAGCATGCTATGTATGTCTGAGCGCTGGAATTGCCCTCAGAGACTCCAAGAGTGGCTCTCGGGGAGGAGAGATCAAGGAAGCAGAGTCTGGCTGTGGTTTGAGTTTAACTTACTTTGTATGTATTTGCATCAGTCTAATAATAGAGGAAAGTCATATGCAGGCAATCCATAACCCCTTCTTCTAAACACTTTTAACACAAGTACCCATGGTTCAGTTCCCAAAAGATATTCTGTCCTGGGAACTACCTTGAAAAATGGAGAATAAAACGAAAGAACAAGTTCTCAACTATCTGACAATTTATCTCGAAGGACTGCTTTTTAGTAGAACAAAGAATAACACTGTATTTTTTCCAGACAAAAAATCTGCTTTGGCTTCTTTAAAAAAAAAAAATCTGCTTTTGCTTCTTTAAAAAAAAAAAAAAAAAGAAAAAAAAAAGAAAAAAAACCACGAAAACTTCAACAAAATTGTTTGGTGACTCCTACCACAGCATGATTAATCGGTAGTACTTTTCATAAAATGACAGTGGGAATGTAGATTTCTATAATCAAGTTCCTTCTTAGTGTTTAAAACCTGCTCACTGCTCACTTTTTTAAGTGAGCATCACTTAAAAGTTGGTCACTGACACACATCTGTATGTTAAAATTGGATAACCTATTCTTCATTATACCTTAGATGACTGAAGTGGTTTGATTTATGCAGAAAATTTCTTCCATCGCAGAAGCGTTCCTTTGGTAAGTCTATTGTGTACAGCCCCTCCTCTCCCCCAGTCAATTTTAACCTTGTGCTCCTCTTCTTGGAAGCCTACCCAACAAAATAAACATTTTGCAGTGCACTGTTGACTTGTGAGTAAACTTCAGCTTCCTTATCTGTCCCCATCTAGTGGCCAGGAAAAAAAAAAATTCAACCTCAGATGCTGGTATGTTATAAAAGACCATATAGAAAAATATCCCCCATTCTTCCATTCCCATCTTTCATGCCCTGTGCCATTCAGTGCTGGCACTGCTGAAGAGAAAGTGAGGACTGAGACTGTTAAAATGAGCTCCACATCAGCAAAGCAAGGGACGCAGCTGGACACAATTCATAATCCTGGTTAGGACACCAGCTCCTGTATTTTTCAGAGAGGACATTTCCTCTTTGGGAGTTCACTTTATCTGCTTGCTTTGGTGACAGGTAAAACTCTTTAAGGCATCCTGCTTCAGCACCACCTCTTCCTTCCCAAAGAGGCTAAGGTAGCTTTAAACATCACAGCCCTTTAGCAGCATAATATATTTCCAGGAGTGATATCCCACATCTTTATTCATGATGTGAACAACAATCTGAGTAGTAATAATGAAATAGGGTCACAAAGGTTTTCCATTGTGAACTAGTATTAATCTAATTTCCTACAGGATGCTTGTCTACGTCAGAGAAAAGCAAGCAGTTTAAAATAGTTTGGCAAGTCTCTGATGAGAAGAAGCCCGGGAAGTGTTAAGGATTGCTAGAGAATGCTAAATTGCATTCACTCAGCTCTACTGAGAAGGCTAAGCTGATTTTGGCAGGCTTTTGCTAGCATACATCCATTGCAAATTAGCTTCTTATTTTTATGAATATTAAGAATGATTACAATTTAAAAAAATCCAACAGTAAGCATTCAAGACTTTCACCAATGAATAATGACAATTGTAACGTACTGCAAATCTTACAAAATATTGCAAATTCAGTTTTTTAAATTAAATAATATAATTAGATGTTATTTCAGGCAAAGTAGGCATTTTGTGGCTTTGTATGTCAAAGTTCTTACCGTAAAATCATAGAGTCCTTTTAGAGTTGGAAGAGACCTTTAAAGGTCATCTGTCCAACTCTCCTGCAATGTACAGGGACACCTACAGCTAGATCTGGTTGCTCAGAGCCTGGTCCAGCCTGACCTTGACTGTCTCCAAAGTGAATGTTCTTCACCTGTTTTTAATGACCAGTTGTTCCCCACATAAAGAAGAGGCACCAGCTGCCCGTTATCATTAACCTACTTAGAGGCTGGCGTAAGAGCAGTTTCTTTCTGTAATTCCTTTTCCACTGAAATGCCAGGGTGGCACAGCCACCTCTATACTGTGTCTGGGCATGGAATGCCTGTGCTAGACCAGTTTTTTCCACTTCCTAGAAGTTAAAAACACAGGGGATCATATCCCATCAATAACCGCTATTCACTGCACCAGCACTGATGTGGTCAGAGTCTCTGGAAACTGGATCTTCCATTTAAGAAATAATTCCCTAAATCACAGCATAGGAATATTTTACAGGATGTGTCAAACGGCTTAGGTGAATTAGCATATCTGACAGGCAAGGAATGTAACTAGCATTCAGCCTCGTGTTTAATGAATAGTCCATATGTCCAGAGAAGCAGGTAATTTATAGTCTAACATTTTCTTTTGATCTGTCATTTGCTCTTTCTCTTTAGAATTAAATCACTTCAAAATGCACAGGGGAAGAAGGCAAAGGGAAGAAGTCTTTTTATTTTTAATTAGAATGTGCTAAATGGTAATAAAGTAATGTGAATACAGTGGAGACCTCTTAAATCCATAACAGTAAATCTATTGCTGCAACAGGTCCATCCTTTATCTAGTGTTCATTTAAGAAGGTTTCACCTGAAGTGTAACAGTGACATGAGCTGATGGTAATAGAGTAATACATTTAAAGAATTCGATAAAGCATCTGTTGTAGATTGTGATATGCCTTGTAATTTTATTGACAAAGGTTTGTTTTGTCCTGAGACATATAAAATGCTTGGTTAAATGGCTTGATTATACAGTACTTTTAAAAAATATGCACTCAGCTGATTCCTTGTACTGTGCAGCTTGTCAGTGATTAGCCAAGATGATTTTTAAAATGAAAATAATTGGGTAGGCTCTTAAAAATTAGGATTTTACTCACTTGGGAAGGAATTCTAATGTGTGTGGAAGAAGCAGTAATTTGAAAATTGCATTCCTTTGTACGCAAGTGTTAAGGTATTAGATAAAACATCACAAAAGTGCATTTTAAATTCATATAGGTAGAACAGGAAAGAGATTATTGACAAAATCTTAATGTAACCAGAAAATTATGATTTTTTTCTGTATTAGTTAAGGGTATTTTTCTGTATTAGTTAACATGCAAGAGTTAAGACACATTTCCAGGAAGCTTTTATTCCTCTGTCTCTCCCTCTCTCTCGACTGCTTGCTCCTACTTGGAATAGTTTATTTTGGATATGACTGTAAGCTTCTTTCACCTGAAAGCAATTATCCCCATTCTGTGTGTTCAACAGCCTATTCACTCAATTTTCTCTGGTCTTGAGAAGCTGAAAAAGTCCCCAGTATAGCAAGGCACTCTGTGCCATGTACTGCTCTGGTTAAGAGGACACTTGTGGTGTTTGGACACCATACAGATTACTGTGAGAATTACTTATTCCGGGAGGCTTGTTTTTCAAACCACTGTGAACTGATGCTAGGTAGGATGGCTGCTTGGTTTGAAAGGGAGCTATTTTCTCAAAACACCTCTCTTCTCTTATCTAAGCATTTGGTCCCAGGCCAAACTCTCCTCCACCCAAGCCAAACACTGCTCAGTGTTCTGGGTTTTGTTAACCATTACTCTTCCACTCTCAGCTTTACAACGCATATTCTCCTTTCGTCAAAAGGAGAACTTATGGCTTCATGTTTCAATCTGCCTTCTAAAAATAAAGGAAATGATTTATCTGAGATATTATCAGGCCTTCAGGACAGGGCTTTGAGGCAGACATATTATAGTGCTCTTCTGCTCAGTGTTTTGACTTATTTATTGTTGGTACACTTTGTTCTTTTATTTGTAACTGAAATATTTTAAGACGTACCGCAACTTTTGCTTTGGTAGAAACAAGTGTGTGACTACACACATTGTAAGGTTCTGTACTGCCAGCTTTTTGCTTTAATCTTAAATGACAGCTACATCTGTTGGAAGTTTGTTCCTATCTCACGTTTTTTTTTTAAACCTGACAGGTTGAAGAAGCCCTTTTAATGACAGTCTTGCTAGCTCTAGATAGTTTTTGAGATGTGCTTCCCAGGCAGTGCGATTCTCAAGGCTGATTTTTCTCTCCTCTAGAGGTTCCTAGACCAGCTAATCTTACACTACGTGGTCTTTTTGATTGTGTGAGCTGGGCTTTATATCTTGTCGTACTGGGGTTAAACTCAGTGGATAGGCAAGTGGATTTAGGTGGTGGAATATTGCCAAAAGTCATCACAGTTTATAGCAACAGCTTCAGTCAGCATTGTTCCATTTCCCTTCTTCTGGAGCCAGGTTTTGTTTTACTGATGTAATTTGTTGTCAGATTTTTATTGATTCTTCACTGATGATCACAAAATTATGGACCATGGTACCACAAATGTTACAGACACTGTAGTTAAAGGTCATTGATATGGTTAATTCCCTTCATACTATTTTCTTCAAGGACATAGCGTTGTTATCAAGGTTAGAAAGCATAAAAAGTACATAATGTCTGTGTAATTTGAAGCCCTTGACTATTAAAGTGCTGGATAAAATTTCCCAGAGAAAATAGAACAGTTAGAAAGTATGTTCACCTTGCAGAAACACACTGAATGTACTGAGTACTGGCTGGGCTTTCTCTGACAAGGCTGTGGCAAAAGTAAATGAGATACAAACTCATCTGGGATATGTTGCTCCCCAACAACACTACTGAAAGCTGAAACAACTGATGTTCCTAGCCAGCTGCAAAGGCCCACAAGCACGTGTGATAATACTTGCTGTAACTCCTTTCGTTCCCATAATTACAAAAACAGGTCATCAATTAGCTTTGTGCACATTATGCCCACAGTATGTTTCAGTACTTCCATTATAGCATCGTCATTACTGTTGCTTTAATTAACTGGAAGTTGAAATAGAAGCTACTTCTACAACTGTTTTGAGTTCTTCTAGGTCTATTCATGCTGACATAATCATTTTCAGTATGATACTCTTGAATAAAATGAGTCATCAGATCAGTTTTTACATTAAGCAGCAGTGTAATGCAATATTCCATAGTACTCAAGTGCAAACAGTCTAAATAAACAAGAACAGTCTACTTTAGCTAGAAATGTTTTTATCTTTCATAAAATTAATTTGGAGCTCAAAAATTAATATTTGGAGCTCACAATATAAAAAATCACTTAGAGTTTCTGTCCTCTAGTCTCTAGTGTTACAACAAGTACTGTCCTGAATCATTACAGACTCATTTACAAATACCTCAGTTCAAGGCATTTCCTTCCCAGCTAGTGACACTGATCTGACAAGTTTTGGGAAAACACTTTTTGTACCATCTTTGAGATGCTTATGTACTAAGCACTCTCCCTGCTGTAGGTTTGATGGGGAACTCAAGGATCTCTCTCTGTGTATCAGGAGGTGGCCACAAAAAGGGATCTCAGGATCAGACACAATGGCACTGCCTGAGTTCAGGGTGGGAGCCTCTCCTGGAACTATGCAAGCTAAAGAACTACTTTTCTGTCTCTTTTACCTCTTCTGTAGAGTTTTGTAATTCCAAAATATTTTCTGATGCAATAGCAAAGATCATAATGTTATTGCAATAACTGCATTATAATAAATGTAGCCTGGGCTTTCAGCTACAATTTTAATCTCTTTAAGCCTCTGGAAAATCTCAGGTCATAAGCACTAGATGGGAACATTTAACTTCTCTTAAGCTTCTGCTCTTATTATTTGGGTAATTGTCATTAAACACAAGATATCAGAGAACACATGATGGCTCCATAGATGCAATTTGCATGCTTATTTAATGATTAGATATGATTACTCTAATTATATAACTTTGTTAGTCTTTCTTTTCCTCATTTAAAAGTAATATGGAGTCTTTAAGCACTTATAGACACTAGCATTACTCTGTAGTAACACTAAGATACGTTAAATGCAATCTGATAGCAGTTTAATATGAAAGTATCTACAAATATTGCTGCTAAAATACTATTTTTAGTGAAAAGCTAAAATGTTTTTAGGTGTAAAGTGTTAACCTTATTTCACTGAGAATAATTTCATCGTATGCTACTGATGTGTGCTTTTATTCACTAAACCACTCTTTTTTGAATATGGGAAATATTTTGTGATGGTTGCATATAAACAGTTATCTGAACAAACTTGTTAATATCTGCAGAATTTTTTTTTAAAGATGTTCCTAGTTATATTTTGCTGAGAGTACTCTTTTCTTAAACAAGGTATGTTCTTCCAAGCACCCAGATCTACATTGATATACACATATTGATGTAACTATGATTGTATAGCTTTTGTAGAGATATATGTGTACATATACAATATATAAAAGTAGTATAATCATTTATTTTTTAATAAAAATGTATATGTACCAAATACTGTTTTGTTTGTAGCCTTTATGAAATATTTTAATTACAGCAAGCAGAAAATGCATCACAATTCTAGAAGTAAGCCATAGTTGTAGACTACTGTCAAATAACTTTAGATTAGCGTGCTGATCTCCACGTTAATACAGTTTTTCCCTTCAAGTAAAACAGCAAATTTAACATACTTGCATTCATCCTTCCTACACATATCATTTGAAGAATAACGTTTCCTAATACCAACTGTTGGGATAAGTTTGTATTTGTAGTTGAAAACAAATGAACTGGTAAAGGTTTTGCTTGTACCCTGACCTGTCCCACAAATCCAATTTTCATGTCAGTTCATGACAGGGAAGCCATGAGGTACAAGTCATGAGGAGAAAAACATATCATTTCTAGTCTGGCTGATGGCAGCTGAAAGAGCTTTGGTAGCAGTGCTTCCTCCAGCTCCTCCAGGCTTTTTTCCCTCCTATGTTTCCTTTGTGACAGGTTCTGATTTTCCAAGTCATTGCATTGTCCCGATTGACCTGAACATCAAGAGAAGAGGAAACCCAAAACAGAAGTGTTGGAGAGGTTTTACTTTTACCTGATGAAAACAACGCTCTGCTGGATGTGGTCAGAGACAAGACATGGAAAAAAACTCTCAGCTGATTTTTTAAAATGAAATAAAGCATTGAACTGCAACTCATTTCTTGAAGAGAATTTACATGTAGAAGTATATGGTTAGCTAGATACCTTTAAAAACAACAGCAAAAAGAAAAAAAAACAACACAAAACATTTATTTGGTTATATATTCAACAGCACTATGCCATTGAATCAAATCACTGTGGCAGTGAACTTAGTGACACCTTCTAGTGAAAGTGCCAACATAGGATCCTTGAACAGAAGAAAAGCAATAGTAGTACATCAATTTTCACAGGATGATTGGGACAGATGACCAGAGGAGGAGAGAGAGGTGAACACATTGCTGCTGGCGGGCACTCAAAGCTTCTTGAACCTCTTGTACTCTTCCTTAATAAATATGTCATTTCAATACCAGCCATAGTAATGCAGTGATAACAGCAGGAGAATAACTCTCTTTATAATTGTGCGAGACATCCAGATATATTCCCGTCTCCCTGACTAATGTTTCCAACATGACTTGTTAGCTTCTGCAATGATCAAGCAGCTATTAAAGATAAAACTGTGTTAACCTTTTCAAAAATTAGAAGAGCATGACTGTAACTGGAACTACAATGGCTTCCCGGAGACTAGAGCAAAAGGGTGAAAGATCATCCTGCTGAGATGTTAGTAATGGATTTATTATTTATTTAATATGTCTGAAATGCATATGAAGGATGTAACCCCATCCAAATGCCTCCTCCTCACTGTGTCAGTGATCTAACCAATGTAAGTAGGTAAGTAGAAAGATCCTGGATTAATTTTTCTAAGACAAGCAACTTCTCTGTTTAGTTTCCCACCCTAACTCAGAGTTCAGCAGACTGATAATAGAAAAGGAACTCCTGAAACTCTGAAAGGTAGTACATTATTCTCAATTTTGAATTTAAAAACTTGACCTCAAACCATCTTCATTCCAACAATCATGTGAGAACCAACCCATTCATAGCAGTTTGTTCATATTTGTACCATCAGTCAGAGATCCATGAATTAGACCTTAACATAATACACAGCATAGCTATACACTCAACCATGTAGTGAGAGAGTCACAAAGCATCCCATAAACTCACAAACTATAAGTTCAGGATATTCAGAAATTGGTTTGTGTGACGTCAATGGAAAGTAAAAAATCAACCTTGACATGCTTAAGCTGTAATAAAAGGCAGGTCTTTGTTTACTGATAAGTATAATCTGTAGACTACAAGTGACAAACAGGCAATAAATCCCAACTAGAAATAAGAATGACTGACAGTCCAAAAATAAACTAACTTGGTCTACAGTGAAAACATTTTTGGATTAGTTTTGTTAAATAAACTTTTTACTGAAGTTATCAGAGCTGCTGATAGAATAAAGCTCATAATAAAAATAGATAACAGCAGTCTGAAAATTACAGAAATGCAATATAAATTCCCAGACACATGGAATATTTATAAGGTCTGACTTCTATCAAAGTATTGTCTCAGTTGCTTTTTTGAGATTTTAATATCTGTGAGAAATTCATTGTCTTCCCACAAGGACTGTTAAAAGAATCATCTAAATGAGTGTGCCCATATTAACTGTTTCCCTCTCTTCAGTCAGGTTGGCAAGAACTGTGAACCAAACCTTTTGGTCCCTGAATGCCTTTGTAGAACAAAATGCAAAAGCAACGCCCAAAGGTAAATAGAAGAAAGTCTAACCTGCTGTATGTGAAAATATTCATTTTATAATGTAGGAGCTGTTGTTCTCTCAATATAGATAAAATACAGCCCATAAAAATTCAAGCAAAGGAAGACTGGGCTAGGCAATGAGAAAAAAGAGTTAATTTAGAGATAAAAGATAGATTTCTCACTGATCTTGGATGTTGCAATCTCCAGTGTCAGAAATTTCCCCAAATGATCATCAATGATTGATTCCTTCACCCTGATGGCTACCAACAAAGCACAATCAACCCCAGAAGTGGTCTCTATGAAGGAGTGGGTCTCATGGGAGATATCCTGGACACCTTGCAGCAAAGGAGAAAGAGCAGGCCCAGCTGCAAGTCACTTCTCACCATTTCTCAGTTTATTTATTTATTTTTATTTTATCAAGAAACTAAAAAACAAAACAAGCAAGTAAAAACTGCTAAAGAAAAGCATTTGGAGCTTCAGGCAAGAGCATAGTTTTCTTATAGCATCTCTACTTACTTTATCTCCTCTTCCCACAGCCGGTCAAGAAACAAATATACGTGCATCTGCCATGTCACACAAAAGACACCTTTCTCTCCTTGCAGCTCATGCAAGACTTAAAAACTGTGGGACAAAATTTCCTTCTCTCATATCAGTGTGAACAAGGCAGCTACATCCAGGGATATTATATGCTTGCCTATGAAAAGAAACGGAGGAAAAATAATCTTATTTTTCTTTATGAAGGACAAGCTGATACTTATATAGTATTAACAACTTAATATTTATTCTGAGCTAAACTTATACAGAATGGTGCCGCTAGCCCAAAGAGGACACGTGCTAGGTTGTTCTCTCCCTTCACTCAATTCATGTAGCTGAGAAGCAGGGACTTGTGAAACCTCAGCAACCTCCAGACCATGTGCTAGGAGATTTAATGCCAGAAAGAGAAGGAGAGGTAAAGTTTGCTGGAAAAGGAACCTGAAAGGAATAATAAAAAGCTCTTGTCAGCAAAAGGAAGTATCACAGCATCATTTCTCAGTAGGTTGTCTGGTTCTATCTCTAATCTGAGCAGAGCTGTGAGAGCTGGTGCAACTTCCTAGGAAACTGCAACCTATTCTCCACGCAGCGACAGTCCCAGCACTGTGTTTCAGCTGAGGGTTGAAATATTGCAGGTATAAAATTTCTATTGAACTGGGATAAAAATGGAGTATCATAATACTTGTATGCAAATAATTAGGGAATAAGAGGGCAATACGAAAACTATCAACTAGAAAATAACTTCAGTACTATAGCATATCATTTTTTCTAACATAAACTTTCTGAAGTCAGAGATATTAAGAAAAATTCTATAAATCCCCCTGGCAATAAGCAATGGAATTAAAACTCAAGCAAAATTAAATTTGAGAAGATTAATGTTCCTTTTTATATTTTGATGACAACTATAAACATAATGTAATTTTGTGAATTTACTGCTTTAAAATGCAAGCTGATATCCCACAATGGTGCAATTTAAGTCACAAAGTAAATAAGTACTTTTTATTCTAATGTCCCAATAGATAAATTTTGCAATAGTAATGAAACGGCTTTGAACTTCTTAACTACCATTTAAAATAATACAGAAACAAGTAAGAAATTTATAACTGAAGCCTTGCTGTATTTAAAATGTATGCAGCAGCCAATTGATAACAGCTGCATATCATCAAGGTACATATCCCAGATACCTAAAAGCAAAGTCTGAAGAATCCTCTGCCCTAGAACATTATATAAAGTTCTGTTGTTTAAACTGCGTATTTATTTTTCTCAATCCTCTGAGATACAAGCACTTTAGTGGCAATAACCTTGTTAAGTCTTTTGAAAAATCATTAAATAACCTATAAGGACTGTGTTCACTGGAGAGTGGAAGAAAATGGTCCTGGTGGACCAGTTAGTCAATATGATGTCTGGAAGCAAGCAGGAGGGATGAGACAGCTCCTTCACAGAAATAAGGAAAATCTTGCAAGTATGCAAATTTGGTTTGTATACTGTACATACCCCACAACCACCACAATCGCATGGATGCACACAGTAAAAAGGGGGAAAATTCAAAAGGAGCTATGGGAAAGATGAGGTAATGTAACTAAGAAGAAAGACATTTATGAGAAGGTAAAATGTGAAGGACATGCTCAGATACTTCATGGAACTTGAAGTGGCAAGGGACAACTCATGCTGTTTCCCTTAGTACTGTGCTTGTAGTCACAGTCAGGATTTTTCACGGTCAGATAAAACTGAACTCTTGTTGAGTGAAAACAAGGGTTCTGCCCAAATAATGAAGAGGATTTCTACATTTGTTTTCTTGCTTAGAAATTAACTAAATTTACCTCAGCCAAAAATTTCTCTTGGGTATCTTCTATAGAACATTTGGGGAAAATGGGCACCTTAGCTCCACTTTGTCTCTAACTCTTTTTAAAATTCTAATTATGATTTAAATGAACCTTAATCAGATCTCCCCATTACTGAAATTAGAATTGTTCTGCTATTGTTAGATAAAACGGAAACACAAAAGATCCTTTAAATTTTTTTTCCACACGCATTTGGTCTAGCTAGAGAAAGTAATGCTAAAAGGACATTTTAAGTCTATTTTCCTCACCAATATTTTTTTCAGAAATCAGCTTTCACAGAGCACAAATGTGCATACTAATCCACTTGTATGAATAAGCAGTGAAAACAATTAGAAGTGAACAATGTCATGTCGTTGCCATAGAAGTGGCACAGTCATGCTGCAGCCTAACAGGTTTCAGAAAAGTCTTTAGGGGATTTCACAAACTAAGGTCCTGTTTCCTCTGAAACTGCAGTGAAACCTCCACGAACTCCGCAGAAGCCTGTCTGGCCCTGTGCCAGCTGCAGCTGGGTACAACAAGAAGGGAGGAGAGCAGGACAGCATGAGCTACCACTGACAGGGAGGAGAAAGAGCCTCAGTGCTCACCGCACACTTTCATTTAAATCCAAAGAGTCTTGCTAGCAAAACAGAGATTTTGCTACATCTTGCCGAGAGCACTATGTCTCAGCACTGCTGAGGCTTGCCTGGTTTTACCTTGCCCTAGCAACTGCCCCATGGTCAACCCTGGACAGTTTAAATCCTGTGCTTGCTGACTGCTACTCTGGCTTCCAAACCAATGAACACATTGCTAGTCCTATCAAGAGTAAACATATGCAGCATTCACCACTGACATTGCTATGAAAATATTTTTAAGTAAGTGCAGAATTGTAACAGACATTAAATATTTAAGTAACCTGTGGGAACTTTCATGTAATCTACCTGAAGAGAATACCAAAGGTAATAACAAAAAGGTGAAAAGAAAGGCAATGGCTGGTTCATCTGAAAGCATGTAGCAATTTTAAGATGTGAACTCATAAAATTTATACAGAAGAAATTAAATGTATAAAATGATTTATAGATGGATTAAAAGGGCTTGCAATTTTTTAGTTTCATACATCTTTATGAAAACAGTTATAAATCTCTGCAACCAAAATTGCTTATCCAAGTTCTACAGAAACAGCATAAACAGAGCAAGCAATTACCTGTAATAAACTTTTTCTTTAATATTTTGGCACTTAGCGTTTTGTAAAACTACATCATAATTTATCTTGCACAGTATTAGAAAATCAGATTTTATTTGCTAAGTTCACATTTTTTTTGCACTTGTGCAGAACCTGTCATCTTTCTATTAGGGCAATCAACTCATTAAGTGTTAATAAATTAATAATGCCATATCATCTATGCACATTAATTTTTATATTTACATGTATAGACATACAATTATATTTTCTCTCCATACACCACAATATTGTCATAACTCCAGAAAAATCCTTTTGTAATCCGTTATTGGAGTAGCTGGACATTCAGTTTTCATTATGGCCAGTGTTGACATTTTAAATGATAATTTGAGCAGTGTTTATTTGGGTTCAGGCATTGAGTTTTACAGTCAACAGAAGAGTTGGATGGGTTTTGTGGCAGCCATCTAAAAATGCTCAATTTGAATCAGTGTCAGCTACGCTAAAGAAAATCTCTGTTGGATTTTTCAGAAAAACAATTTCAATATTCAATCTGCATCCTGCAATGCAACTAAAGTGTTATCATCTGCTTGGAGTAGCACCTAAACTGAAGAATTAGGATTCTGTGAAGCACAGGACAAAACTCAGAGTAAAGGTGATTCAAGAGAAAAATGAGATCAGTGCATACGTAGTTTGGAAAGCAACACTCAGATCAATTGCAATAGGTGCAGAATATATTGTGTATATATTGTGGTATATAAAAGCTCCAAAAAATTTGCTTTGAATAAACAAAAATTCAAGCTGTTGATAAGATTTATTTTGATGTAAGGAGAGCTATGCTCAGGCTGTATGAGAATTTCAGAAGAGAGAACACTTAAAAGTAGTATGGAAATGTGACAGCACTGGTAGTTAAGCCTTGGGATATGCCACCCTGGTTTTCTCCTAAGGAGGGTACAGCCAGAAATACAATTTCAATTTAACATAACCCTTTCCTGGTGCACTAATGTATGAAGTGACGATTCTACACAGTGTTTGCTCATTGTCATATTCCACAGCTTGAATTGTGTGTTAAACTTCATGCAAATTGATCAGATTTTGAGGTCAAGGTTGACAGTTTTGCTTTGGGTGACTGAAGTTTTGCATCAGCTGCTTCATGGACACCCACTAAGTTGCTGTTGGCATGGATGGTATCAGAGACAGACCCTGGAGGATGCAGACTCCTAAAGGCAGCTCGTAAATGAAACTGTCTGATACTGTTATCGGTAGCTGTAGACAGCTTTTAATCTCTGTGGGCCTTCAGTAGCTCAGACATACACATCCTGACTGCAGCCCACACAATGCTTCGCTTTAGCACGAAATCAATGTTGGCTCTTGTCATGAAGAGGCTGGCATAACTGATGGCATAAATCTGTATGTCTAATGCCCTACGTACTGAATAAATTAATGCAAATCACACGTCTATTCGATGTAGTATTGTGCTCCTCAAACAGGGAAATCAAGATTATAGTTACAGCTATAAAGACATCCTGGTTGCAAATTACATGTTTAGGCAATCTGCAGCCTAAACTGGACAGGCCAGCCAAGTGTTCAAGTTCCTCCGCAGCTAAATCTCAGAATTTGGCAGTCAGACTTGGCTAAATCTTGGCTAAATCTGACTAGGCAGTCAGAATTTGGCTAAATCTCAGACTTTGTGCAGTGATTCTTGGAAGCTCTGTAACCTGCACTGCAAGAGGCTGGTTTTCCCATTAGCCATGGGCATTCTCCTTTACCTTCATTGTCCATAGCATGGGAAGATCTGTGGGTCACCATCTCAGGAATTTGTCTGAAAATGAAGAAAACAAAACAAAATGTCTCTAATCCATATCAAAAGAACAGTCTTTTATATTTAAGAGATAACTTTGGTTCCCTGTGCTCATTTCTGCCTTCTATTCTGTCTGAAAACCTCTGAGAAGTAGTACCTTCCCACTATGTATTCTGAAAGCAGAAGGATCAAGTACACACTCCCCATCCACAGTCCCATTTGTTTTTATCCTACTATTAAAAAGAAAAAGCATCACTTTGATTTCAAACAATTTCCATGTCTCTTTGCCTTTAGTTTTAATCTTTCTAAATCCTTTTGCCAGATACTGTTAACAGCAAGGGCCAGATGCAAATAGCAAGCTGACCTCTTTAAAAGAAAACCATTTCTGACTTGAGCAACCTCTGTGAATTGCTGGGATTAATAGTATTTTGTTAAGCTCTAGTTACAAACAGAGAAATAATTGTACTAAACTTGGCATGGCTACAAAGATAAGATAGCTGGTTAAAGCTTGGTGCCCTCTGTTTCACCAGCTGTATATGCTGATCCAATCTATCTTAAAAAACTATCTGAAGCACCAGAAATAGCTTAAGCTGGATAATTTCTGCGGTTCCTGTCCCCAGATGGATCTTCCATGAGACATCGCCTCTTTGTAGGGTGCCATAGATGACCTGACAACTATTGTATCACAAATGCAATTAATTTAATCCAAAATCAGACCCCCCCGTGGTAAGTGATGGATTCCTCTCTGGAGCAATTTGTTTGCCTTAACTGATTATAGAAGGAACATGGGCGATGGCTACCTCATATGACGCAGCTAAATTTCAGTGAAATAAATCCCTGTGTACAAAACAAAGGAAACTTTTAGGGATGAAAAAGAGTAAACTGTCCTGTTAGGAAAACAGCAATGCCATATGAATTGCAATTCCTACTGTTTCAATGGAAGAGTATTTCTTCTAAAGGTATGTTCCATCTTTCCATCTGTCAGAGCTGATCCTCATTAGAGATGCAGGAAAACACTTTCAAAAGACAAGCCAGGAACAGAAAGCTTAGAAGTCAACTGGCTAAAACAAATCTGTAAAAGCTCTGGTTTTAGAGTACATTACTTCTTCTCATCTTTCCTGCAGTATCAAGCACCTTTCTGTTCCACCCAAACTAAGATGTTGGACTCTGGCCCCTGCGGCTCTGAGGTGCCAGCTCCCTTCTGCCACAAAGTGATTAACACAATTAGACTGATTTATAAGCTGTTGGCTCTGATGTACATTAGGTTGAATTTTGGTTCTTCTCGTCAGACTGACAAAAAGACTCTGCCTGAAAGCCTGTCTGTTTTCTGATTATATTAGTTGGTTTAATGAGAGATATTACCTTTCCTTTTAAAAGGTATTTCTGTTAATGTTAAGAAATGTATTGACTCAGAGAAACACTGTCAGTATTTTATTGAATTCAGTCACACGAGTCCAAGTGAGCAGCACATAGGAAAATGTCACTTTGGGTATCACTTCCCGTGCTAACTACCTAGGTCATTTCACAAGTAATGCCTTCTATTTATCTCCATGGAAACTATAACAAATACAAAGAGCACAATAACACTATTTGATAGAGCAAATTCTCAGCTACTATTTTTCAACAAAATCACCACCATTACCTGTACATTTTCACCAGCTATGAACAAGAGCCTGCATGCTGTGCTCGTAACAATCTGCATCAGCGGAGGTGACCGCTGCCTCTGTCGTCACTGCTGAAATGCACCACTACCCCTCACTGTGCTCACAGCCACTGTTTGGTCTCCAGAAACGTTCAGCAAGCATCGATTAATGTCAATGGGTGCCATTTTTTCCACACAGAGGTATTCAGTTCCACACCTTTGCTTCATCCACACTTCCATGACAGATGCCATTGTGTCAGAGTGGCCCACTGCTGCCATCTGTCACATGGCAATAAAGTGGAACAGGATACTGGTGGGAAGGTTCATCCTTACTGCCATACCACCAACATTCACCTCATGGCCCCCATAATGGGCCAACATAATAGGAGGTGTTGCTTTTGGAGTAGCCCTCATATATCCCCGCCTTGGTGCCAGGAATATTGTAATACCAGAGCTTGGGTACCTACTCTCTCTTCCAGCCCACTTTCTGAGTGTCTCTTGAGGTGCCTTAATCCATCCATAAGTGTGCTCACAACCTGAGATTGAGCTGGTGCATCTCACCAGGCTGGTCCAGCTCTGCTGTCCACCTGCAGAACAGCTGCAAAAAGGATCTCAGTGAGGAGCCAGGTTTCACTGCTTCCCATCAAAGCATCCTCCCACCAACACAGAGGGGCCAGGAGCAGAGGAAGAGCTCCTTGATATAAAACAGCAGAAGCTCTTTTTGCTTTGCTCCTCAGTCAGTTCTTCAACTTCTTTCAGGCAGGGTGAGTCCTGCCGTTTCACTGCAAATGTTCTGTATAGAATGTATATGCACATTAAATTGCCTCTGTGACCATGTTTGACTTTCACTCTACAAATAAATGGGAGTAGATAGCTCCCTTCCCTTAGGAACTTCTGTCTGCTGAAAACTGAGGATCGCTGGGATATGCAGATGAAACAGCTCTTTTTCTCCACCACGATATGAAAGCAGAGAGCTCCTTCCCCTTCTGAGCTTCAGGCCAAGGGGCTTCGACACACACAGAGCAAATGGGAAGATGTGTGATTAGGTAACTTCCAAACTTCAGAAACATTTTCATTTCAAATTCTGACTTCCTGCCATGCACACACTGTTCGGTAACCAGGCTCCGAGGCAATTTATTAACAACTCCAGAGGAGTGATATCTGCAGAATCTGTTTTTCAGCTTTTGACAGCTGAGCGGGGCTAATGTTACTGTTTCAGAGTGCCATAGCTGAAGCAGTGTATATTCTGTACATTCAGTGAAGTGTCCTTTGAAGGTGCAAACGAAATAGCTTATCTGAAGTAAAGAGCTAAAAAATCAATTTTAATACTTTAGATCATTTATCAGCATGTAAGAAAAAAATAGGAGGAAATAAAAAATTGACCATATTTTACAAAGATTTTTAACCACAAACTGCAACAAACTTTTGAGTTGTATCTCCCATTCACTATACTTAATTAAACATTTCAATAGAAGGCACTGCATTTCACAAAAATAAATTAAAATAAAACCTGTTAAACACTTTCAGTATTTTAATTTTTTAAACAAAAACCCACTGAAGATACTTCTACAACACTGAAATCTAAAAAAACCCATTGAGATCAGCATTACACCTGAGCTCTGAAGTGAGTGGTTTTAAAAAATACCTGAAATACTCTAAATATTACGTAAAGAAAAGTTACAGAAGTGTTCAGGGAAAGAATAAAGGCAATTTTGTTCACATCAGGGATTTAAAATGAATGTGAAATCATGGAAGTCTTTCCATTGTTCTTGAACTTTCCCAGAACAGAGGTCTTCCTCGGATGAATGTTACAAGGAGGGTAGAAGGAGTTAGACTAAAGCAGGATTGACATCCATGATGAATTACAGTTCATTAATCCAATTAATGAGTAGTTCCAGAAGCTTTAATCCTAGATAAAGCTCTTTATTGTAGCTCTGTTGGCTAGTTCTGCACAAACTAAGAGCCTGTCAGCAAATCTATTGTAAAATTCTGTTAAATAAAGCCTGCTATGCAGTATCAGAGCTTGCGTAATAATATTTTGTCCAAAAAATAATGAGAAAAATAGAGAAGGGATTGATCCTGTCCACAGCAGGGGGTTGGAAGTAGGTGATCTTTAAGATCCCTTCCAACCTAAGCCATTCTATGATTCTAAACAATTCTACGATCTCTAACCTTATATGACATGATTTGCTTTATAAAAGAATTCAAGATGTAAGCCAGCTGAATGCAACCTCAGATATTTATAAGCAGTCTTGGTTTAGAAGGTAAATACACGGTGCAGTTTCTGAAGTCATCTGTATGTATGATTTCTTCATACATTTTGTTGGCTAATGGGAGTCAGTAAAGTACATCAGGCTGCTTTGGGGAATAATCTCTGTTCCATTTTTAGTTTATTTTATTTGCGGTGGTACTACATCCAAGTGATACTTTCAGAGCACTTCAGAAACACACTCTGTCCTCTGCAAGTCTCATGAGCAGAAAGGGACAAAGAAAGGAGATAAAGAGAGGAAAAAATGTGAGGGTTGTCTTCATTCATTGTGGACAATGCAGCAGAACAGAGCATTTAAGAGAGAGTTAAGTATCAGACAAGTGTCTGAAATTTTATCTTATACCTAAAAAGTCAAAACATGAATTGAAACCTATATAGCAGAAAGAACAGTGTTTCAGGGCTTCTCAGAAAACCAGGAGGACTCTCCACCTGAGAAACCGTTCCCCTCTGAACCCCACTCCATGCCTCTGTTGCTATAACCCTCTGTCCCCTGACAACAGGGCATTTGAAATATTCCTTAGCCCACTGTAATGAGATGAACTGTAGATGGACCTTTACCAAGACCCTTTTGAAAACTGACAGGCTGGCAACTTGTAGCAACTGCTACGTAGTGACTTCTATGCAGTGACTTCAATTTGTTGAATACTTGGCTACTCAACACTGTGAACATAGATGCATCTATTTTAACAATGGAGAAGACTTGCAGTATAATGAGAGGTTGTCCAATACACACAAATGTTGATCCTAATCTCTTTGAACAGCTATGTCAAATTACCTTCTGCATTCTCAGTTTGTATTACCAAAAAGACAAGATCCTGCCATTATGACTATTTAAGTAAAAGTGAATCCTTTCTGAGATTGCCAAAGTGTCTGTTGTGGGAGGATAACAGTTCACGCCCAATTACACACCATGACGGACTCATATTTGTTGATCAATGGCTTTGAAGCCTTCTGGAACAACATTGCACAATGACCCTTCATCTTAGAGACCAAATAAGATGATTAGTGACATGCAGAAAAAGGAGTCAGAATTTCATGCGTGTCAGAACAACTCTTAACCAGTTTCTGTCTGTGGCAGTGCTCCTGAACTGGAAGAAACTTCAATCACTTTAGCACAGAGAAAGCCATTTGATGGAAACAAGCAACTGCAGAGATTATTAGAGTAGGAACACAATTGTCTGAAAAGGACTTCTATTTAACAAAAGAAATATCACAATTTGAAACCAAAAGCGATATACTTGTGCATCTGTTGCTAGAACTTAGGATTTCTAGAGCTTGAAAATACAATGGAAATCACAAACTTTGAAGATTCAATGCACTTCAGTGTGATGAGGCATATTACTATAGCAGACAGACTTTTTGCTTATCTGCTTGAATCAAGGTCATAAGAAAGTGCAGTATTATAAGGATCTTAGTGCTAGTAGATTGCTACATCATCCAAAGGAAATGCTACATCCTTCAGAAAACAAGGCTGTTGAAGGAAAATGAACTTGATCCCCAACTTAGTCCTGTTGTGTGAAAATAATCCCGACTGCATCACGTCTATCCAGGAGAAACACTGCGTGAATCAGTATTTGACTAACAAAAACAATAATTCCTGTTATTTTTTAATAACAACCACAGCTGAGAGCGTCCTGAAGCATCAGTCTGGTTGCATTTAAGACTACTCAGCAGATTAGAAAACAAATCAAAATGAAAATGAGAGAGGAGAAAGAGGAAGTCCCCACCTCTACAAGGCCTCAGGAGAAGATCAGAGCTTCCCTGGGAACAACTCTGTGTGGGGCAGAAGATACCAGATCCCACCCTTCTCCCTCTCTCTGCACTGACCCATGCTGGGGGGCAACCAGGAGGGCTTGGGGCACTTCTGCCACCATCAAGATTTAATGACTACAGTCTGTGGTCTCCCACCACAGCAGCAGCATTAGCTTTTCCAGGGACACAGAGGAACTGCCAAACATATGACAAGTCACAGGAATTGCAAGACTTTGATCTTGAGCCACTGCACGGGCCTGAGGCAGTGCATTTAGTACCTCAAGAGGGAGCAGGGAGAGACAAGTGTGTGCACTCAGAGAGGAAGAGACTGGAGAGAAAGTGAATAACTAAAACAGATAAAAGCACAAGATTAAGAAACGAATGAAAGTCACCAAAAACGACCATGCTGTTTAATGTGAGGAGAAGATGATCGTGCTATAGTCCTCAAAATGCTTTTAAAGCCAATAAGGCATTTTTATATCTTTTCTTTCACCTTTGAAGCTTCAATGGTAAAAGTTAATCTAAAAGAAGCAAAATGCATCCACCCTGTTCAGACCATTTGATATGCTACTGCTTGTAAACTTCCTTTAAAAACATCTTTCATAACTAAGAAAATTGCCACATGCTCACTGGTTTATAAATGGGAAATTAAAGATAAGGAAGTCTGAATAAAATAAGACTACTTGATATTTGCATTCCAAGCACTTGGCCGGTATCAGTCAATTACCTCACTGCACTTCCTCACCATCCCCAATCTAACTGAAAAATGCAAGCTCACAACTTCTCTGTGAGATAGGCATTATTAACCCATTTTTCATAGCTGAGAGCCGAGATGCAAGGGAGGTGGATGACTCACCCTGGGTCACAGTAGCTGCTAGAGGGAAAGCTGGAAATAGATCTTGAATTTTGTTTATAAGGCAATACACAGGGCAGTTCATTTCAACAAGAGATGTATCCACATCAGAATTTTACAAGCTTACATCATATGGATGAATTAATATTTTGATGTCTCCAGTCTCAAAAACCCTCCTGCTACTCACAGAATTTATTTTTCTTCCTATGTTGTTTATGAAGAAAATTCTTGTTTATGAAATCCTTCTCATAGCTCAGTGTTTCCCCTATGATATATTCTCCAGAGGAAAGGAATCTCTATGGTCTCGTAACCAGTGTACCCTTTTTTGGGGGGCAAGTTTGTGAGCAGTGTGAGGACAGAGGTATGGTCTGATGGCATTTATCAGTATCAGTTGTCAGCTTACAAAGCATTATGGGGTGTACATGTCCTGTTTTCACTGTTTGCACTGTTGACAGATTATATGATTCCTCTTTATTGCCTTTTGGCTTTTCCCTTAAAAACAAACAGTCTACCGTTCCCTGGAGGACAGGTAGTGCTTTCCACATCCAATAACAAGCCAAAAAGGAATCCTTTCTGGGACACTCATTTTCACTCCGTTACTGGTCGTAACAACAGTACTTCTATTCTATGAGCACTCTTTCAGTCTGCTGTTGCTACTAAAACATTATATATATTATTTGCTATGTATAGTTAAATGAAATATTATTTATGATATTCTCCCTAGCGATGATTCAGTCTGTGCCCAGGCCAAAGCATTCTGAAGTCAGAGAACGATTAGTTACTTTGCATTCACTATATACTTCCTTCTCCCTGACTTATACAGGGAGTAGCATCCAAGCATTTGGATCCCTTGTCCCAGTGCCAGGCAAGCCTCTACTGAAGACGCTTCTGATGAGAGGTATTAAATAGTTAAATGCAATGGTCTTGATTTTTTTGATTTTCCAGTCATTAGGGTAATTTCTTATATATGGAACATCATTTATTCTTGAATACTGTGGTGACGTGAGCCTCCTGTTAAAGACTAACAATGAAATAATTAAAAATGGCAAAGTGACCTTGAAAGTCATGTCCTTCTGAGCATCAACAAGGGCTGTGCACATTAATTAGTGTTTTTCAAATTCTACTCTTAATATTTACCAAAGCAGAACAGCTTTCCCTCAGTTAGTCAAGGGCAGGCTTGGTTAGTGTGTGACTGTTAACATATTTGTCTTCATCGTGATTTTTTTTATTCCATGATTTAGTCTGCAAAAACATTTAATATTTTGTTAAAGAAAGCTCTGGTGAAAATAACACATTTATTACAGCTTCATTTGAAAAAATTCTTTTGAATATCAGACTTAATTGCTAGTGTTACAGAGTAACTACTTCTAAAAAATGATAGAAATATGAGATAAAGGACAAAAAAATATTATGATTTATCCAAAGATAAATAGGCTCAAATCTGCCAATGAAACTAGCTAAATTTAAGAAATATGTCCATAATTAAATCCTAATTTCAGTATGACTTTAAAAGTTTATTTCTATTTTTTTTTTTTTTTTTTTT